>JAPMNP010725150.1:0-14281 GCA_029874935.1 Atherina boyeri
ATATGTGTATATATACACGGATGTGTTTATATTTATGTTCATACACATATGTTTATATTTTTATTTTTACTTTATTTTTATATATACATACAGAGAATATTATATTCTCTGTATGTATATATAAAAATAAAGTAAAAATAAATATATATATATATATATTTGATAACAACAGCATGTTTAAACTACTTCTTCTTAGGCTACCAGTAGTAGTTCTCTCATCAGTACAAGGGACAGTAGTGAACTGTATGCTACTTGTGGACCAAGCTGAACGCTAAAGTTTGGAGTAGATTTGTGTACGTTTGATTAATCAGAAAAAGAATGAAACATTTCAGCTGAGACTGAGTGCACACTCACATTCATACAGATCAAAGTTTTTTCTTTCAACCAGACCTGTTGGTGGCAGAGGAAGCTACAATCTTACCCTGGAAAAAGAAAAAGGAGCGCGCCCTCTGCTGGAAAGGCTGTTCGTACTAAGCTCTTGATCTCGAGCATCGCCATATTGACGTCCCAACAACGCTGAGAGGTAATCGTGTTATTTAATCGCAAATCGTCGTTGTTCTAGAGCCACTGTTAGGTGCTTTACCTATTAAAAAAATCTTATAATATGTAACCTAGCCGAGGGGCCATTCTGCTGCTCGATTACAGTGTTTGGAGGATGTTTTTTCAAGGCGTTGTCAGCCAGTTGCCTCGCCAGCAACCAGCCTATTCACTCCCTTAGCTTGTTAGCTTAGCACTTCTTTTTTTTTTAGCTTTAGGAAATGTTATATTTCTTCGAAGCTTGGTATATATACCTACATATATAATGGCCTGTTGTTTAAGTATTTCATTATTGTTGCCCGGGCTGTTTATTTGACCCCGTAACAGTCTCACAGTGGGGTCGAAAGCTAGTTGTGACTTTCCAACCGGCTTTTCACTCTGCTGTTGATGAGCTAATGTTAGCTAGTTAGCATCCCTCCAAGCTTCCCGGTTCGTCTGCTAGCTAGCTAGCTTCAGTGCAGGCCGTGGGCCACAGTGGTTTTGTGCGTACCCTCACCTTTATCATCAAAGTATCAAGCGGGCAAACGGCTTTTGATTGACCGAAAGTCGTGTACTAGAAATAGTTTTTCTATCGATTGGATGTCTCCAATGAATGTTTTTATTTAATTCAACATCACTAGCATTAGCTTTATTGGATGGCGTGCGCTGGCTCACACACTTTGCTCCTGTTTGCCTAATTGATTCTATTGATTTTAATCAACCTACTTTCTGTCCTTTTTTTCAACAGGAGGTACTTGTTGTAGCCCCCAGTGATGACTGTACTGAACCCTGTACCTCCTGATTAGACTGGTTGGATGCCCCTTTATAACATCCAGGTTTCTCCATTTCATATGTCGTCATATGCAAACACACCTTGCACCATTTGTGTGGTTTGAGTTGTATTTTGTCTTATTGTGTCTGTGAATGCGCGCGCGTGTGTGTATGTGTTTTTTCTTAAACATGAAACTATGTAGTGGCATACGATAGCACGTGATTAACATGCTATTTTTTATCAGTTGGGGGGTATATACACTCCATGTGGTATTCCAAACTTTTAAAAACAATTTATTGGTAATTTATTTTACATATGATGGTCAAAATGATTGCAAACTCATTTAATATATTTTTTTTCCCATGGTTGTATGTCCATTTAGCTTTCTTACTGTAGAGGCATCACAGCCACTCTTGTCACATCATTTGTCACCATTATCCTGGAGGAAGTCTCCCAGGTATTGTGCTGTTTTACATCTAGAAAGATAAATGTATAATTTCATGGTGATGAGGTTTTGTTGTGTTTTTTTGTGTGCAAATATGATTAGGTTTACACAATGCTTATATATGGAATTTCCTTCCATTGATGTCAACTTGTGCTGCTGTTATTACATGTATTTTAAATATTCTATGCCTTTCTCTTATGTTTTCATGTTTTAGGAAATTTAGAGAAGATCCTGTGCAGAATATGTCTGGCCCTGTCCCCAGCCGCTCTCGAGTTTACCCTGATGTAAACACACAGAGACCTCGAGAATACTGGGACTATGAGTCCCATGTTGTTGAATGGGGGTAAGGAAAAAAGGGTTTATTTTGGGGCTTTATTAGTTAGGTTGTTTTTTTGTTTGTCCTTTGTTGAATAAACCATCTTAGCATGTTAAACAAGGCCTTTTTGTCTTTATCTTTAAAAACCTCTTAGGAACCAAGATGACTATCAGCTCGTCAGAAAACTTGGAAGAGGCAAATACAGTGAAGTGTTCGAAGCCATAAACATCACAAACAATGAAAAAGTGGTCGTCAAAATACTGAAGGTGAGATTATCAAAAGGTTTATCGTGTTCGACGTGTTATTCTGTCCGGTCATCTGAGATTTTATATGACTAAATGGACTGTTTTTGCTCGTAGCCCGTCAAGAAAAAGAAAATCAAGAGAGAAATAAAGATCCTGGAAAATCTGAGGGGTGGCCCAAATATCATTTCTCTGTTAGATATCGTCAAGGATCCTGTGGTAATTTCAGGCTCTTTTTTCCTTGTATGAAGGTTCAGGTCTTATGCAAATGTTTCAAACATCAGCCTGTACATACTTTTTTTTTCTCTCCCCGCTTTTCTTTTAGTCCCGAACCCCTGCGCTGGTCTTTGAACATGTGAACAACACAGACTTCAAGGTAATGATTTATTCATTTTGATATACTGGTGCTGTGTTCATGTTTATATTTTTCTATTTATTCATATTTTTTATAAGTATGCTAATAATATATTTTTTTTATTTTCCAGCAATTGTATCAGACCCTGTCAGATTTTGACATACGGTTCTATATGTATGAAATCTTAAAGGTAAGAAATGGCCAACAGTATTACTGTGTTTGCATTGTGTTTGGAACATAAATACCCCCACTATCTCTCCATTGAATAAATTACTGAGCAAGTTAATAAGAAAAATAGAACTTTTCGACAATTCTCTCCTTTTTTTTATCTGAAAGGCTCTGGACTACTGCCATAGCATGGGCATAATGCACAGAGATGTCAAGCCCCACAACGTTATGATTGATCACGAACACAGAAAGGTATTGTGTTACATACTGATTTACATTTACATTGTGTCTTTCACATCAGTTGTGACATCTGCTTATTACAGTGATGTGATGCATTGAACTTGTCATTTCAGCTCCGTCTAATCGACTGGGGTTTGGCAGAGTTTTACCACCCAAACCAAGAGTACAATGTGAGAGTGGCATCCAGGTACTTCAAAGGACCTGAACTGCTAGTTGACTACCAGGTGAGGGCTAAGGCAATGGCCTATTTAGATTTTTGTAAGAGTAATTTGTCAGTGTAAAAAAATGAAGAAACCTTATCATGTTTTGTCACCCTCTATATTATTTCTAGATGTATGACTACAGCTTGGACATGTGGAGTCTCGGTTGCATGCTGGCCAGCATGATCTTCAGGAAGGAACCTTTCTTTCATGGTCATGACAATTATGATCAGGTATGAACAGTCTGGTCTTTTTAACATATTTGAATGAATACTTTTGTAGATGAGTTTGCAGATCTTGTTGTCACAGCGTGTCTTATATGAGCCTTTTTCATTCACATTCCACAGTAAGCAGTATTTTTAGTTTTACACAGCCACACCACTGTCTTCTCACACTGGGCGCTGGCCTCTTAGCAATTTCTGTAACGCCTCTCTGGGTTATTTCTCTCAAGGTTTTTCTTAAAACTAACAATTGAGGCTTTTTAGTGTCGGTAATGCCATAACAGTTTGGTATGTCAAATGTAAAACAAAGGGGGTGCAAGACAAAAATTATACTGTGCAAGTGGTCTTAGTCNGTGGAGTGAGTTGTATCAAGGGCTCTTTGTCTCTAGTACATTGGGGGTTGGGCTGGGATAGAAGTTTCCTTGGCTTTCTTGTTAAATTCTATTAAATTTAACTTTCAGAATTTGCTCATTTGCACATGTTTGACACAAACTTTTTACCATCAATTAAGCTTAAAAAAAAAAGTAGCTTTTTATCATTTGTTACGGCTGCCCACTTATTACGGTGCAGACAAGTGGGCAGCCGTAACATCATTGTATACTAACACTGACAGTTATATCAATATACACCTGCTTTTTCACAAGTTATTTCCGTAACTCTTTGTAATACTATCTTTTTATATATTATTTTCTATAGGTGAACTATTCCAAATGTTGATGTTACATTTGTTTTTATTTATCTGCATTTATTGTGCTCAGAGATTTTAACACTTTTATTAATGTNTTCATTAATGTTATTCTGTGGAAACGAGGCACACTAGAACACCAAGTTTTGATTTCATTTTATTTTATTTTCATTTCGTTTAATTTTTTCTAATTCCTTTGCTCACTGAAGATATGAGCTCAGTTGCCAAATAACTTGATTAGTTCAACTAAAAGCATACGCCAACAGGAATACAAAAAGTTACTGCTGCACATTGCAGCATGTGTTGTCTCGTCTTTCCATGTGCTTTTTTTCCCCCCAGTTGGGAATATAATTAGGGATGTGGATCTTACAATAATTCACGATTTGATTCCGATTCTTGGGGTGAATATTTGATTCAGAATCGATTCTCAATTCATAATAAATTAAAAAAAGGTGCCAATTCCAGTAGGGCTAGGGCAATATGCTTTTCTTCCGATTCGATTCTTTTTGGTTTTTTTAAGATGTCAATTCGATTTAAATTGCAATTCTTCAATATTGCCTATTTGTAATTTATTTATTTTTTAACGCCAGACCATGTGAAAATGTTGAATGATAACTATGTTTACACACTATATCGGGAGCCATATTTCCCAAAAAATGCACAACTCATGTAATTAGTTTAAGATTTATTCAGCATCAATATATTTGAATCAGCAATTTGAACTTTTACTCTCCTTATCATATGCCTTGACTGCAGATAAAAAAAAATATAAAAAATAGTATCAAAAAGATATAAGATTTTCTGAAAGTTACACTTCCCACATCTTAAACCTACAACAGAATGAATGAAAAGTATAGACTTTCTTATGTGAACTGCTACATACTTTAATATACTTCATATTAAAGTGAACTTAAATAATTTTTCAAAGCCTGGGCTGCGTGTTTTAAAAATACAAAAGATTTACAATTTTTTTTTTTTTTAAGAATAAAATGTCGAATATAATAATACATATTTTAAATATTTTGTTTTAAATATAATATAGTTAAACAAAGAATCGGAATTCTTATGTGAATTGATTTTCTTTTTTCCCCCATCCCTAAAATATATGGGTTGCATCGGTGTTTGTCACATAACGTCAATTTGCCAGTGACACAGTGTGCAAATTTTTGCCCACACCTACACTTTGTCACACCTAAAGTGCCATAAGACAACTAGTGCATCCCAATATGTCGAGTGGGCAGGATTCGGAGTGAGTGAAACGTCATTTGCGTCATCATTTGTCAAGTGCGATCCCAATTCATTTTGTGAGGAGTGCACTACCTCACTCGCATCAAACGGGCGAGATTCTTAAGTGTGGTGGGGAGTGGGCTTCGCCAGGCTTCGGAGGCTCGCGCAAGAGCAGTGTAGTTGCGGAACAGGATGGCGGAACTATTGGCACCTCCCATAAGCCCGGAGCAGTATTAATTTAAATCAATCAGGCTTCATCCTCCCACAAATCATTTGTGTGTTTTTAGAAAAAACTGCAAATAAGCAGCAACAACTGGACTGGTGCCATTATTCTTTAAACACCGGCAAGCAACGTTTCATAAACCGGAAGTGACGACCCTCATTGCAAATCCCATCCCAAATGCTCTCATCCAGCTCACTCTGAATCTTGGCTCCCGAGTATACTCCCAGTCCTGCAATTCTGAATTGGGATTCATTCACCCAATACAAATGAAATTCAAAGACATCTTTTTCTAATTGCTCTTGGTATTCCATAGCTTGTTAGCTGTAAGAATAAAACAAAATCCTTTTAAAAGTAATTTTGTGACTTTATTCCTGTTTAGATACTAGTTGCACTAAATTTTCCCCGCTGAGGGTATGATAAAGGTGTCATGTCTTAACCATTTAAAGGCCAACCCAAGCCAAGTAGTCATTTTTTAAAGTTTTTTTTTAATTATTATCTGGAGTTGTCTTGTGGCCCTTTTAACAAAATATAGGGGGAAAAACCTTGAATATTCACCACTTATTGGATAAATAACATTTTGGAAGCGCTTCTGGGTCCTTTGTGGTGGTCTCTCAAGATACTCTTTTGATTGTTTGGGTGATTTGTGACTTCTTGCTTGGATGTTGGACCTTTTCTTACAGGGGCAAGTGGTCCTCCAAAAATTTATTAAAGGCACTCTAAAGAGTATATTTCAATATTTAAAATGCCTTCATTAATTCATGGCAAAAAAGGTTTTAGATAAAAGATAAGAGTACCTTTGATCAATTTTTGGTAGGCCACCTGCCCTTGTAAGAAAAGTTAACGTTTTTCGTTTAACATCCAAACAAGAAGTTCCACATTTTGCAACAGATTATTCACCGCTTATCATCGTGCGATATGTCAAAACTATTGTAGTGTAGTCCTCTGCCTCCTGGTATCTGGTATTTTGGATTGTGTACAACAGGTTTTTTACCATAAAGTGATGTAAAAAGATGTAGATGCAAAAGGTTTCAAAAACTGTATGTATCAAATATGATACATATGGCATTATAGGCATTTAAAGGTATGTCATTTTACAAACTTGCAACAAAATTCTGATCGTTGCTTTTGTTATTAACTACCCCTTAATGTTTGAAACTGCTGTTTTATGGCACCTTTTCTAATTTATGAAACTGTGTATCGTATGTTGATAATTTACATTTGTGTGGTATCCAATGTGTGTTTTTTTTGTTGCCTTCAGCCCAGGTCGTCATTGTCAATGATAATTTGTTCTCAGTTGACTTACGTGGTTAAATGAAGGTTAAATACATTTTTAAGAAATGAAATGGGGTTATGATTCCAAATACACCCCTTTTGAATGTATTGGGAAAAGTTTGACCTGATGATAGCCATTTGAAAAACCTTTAACATGAATTTCATGTTTTTGGTATTTAATTTTGTGCATTATCAAAATTAATTTCCATTTTTCTTTGCTCACTTTTTAAATGATTTGTCTCTTGTGCAGCTTGTGCGGATTGCAAAAGTGCTTGGCACAGAGGACCTGTATGACTACATCGACAAGTACAACATTGAATTGGATCCACGGTTCAATGACATTTTGGGAAGGTAAAATGTTATAGCCGTTTTACCTCAAAAAAGCATCCATTGAATGTTTGTTTTTTTCTTTTTTGGTTCATATTGGCCAATTGACTACCTTGCTTCAGCACTAGGAGCTGATATGTTTTTCTTTTCTTATCCACCTCCAGGCATTCCCGCAAAAGATGGGAGAGGTTTGTGCACAGTGAGAACCAACACCTAGTCAGCACAGAGGCTCTAGACTTCCTGGATAAACTGCTGCGCTATGACCATCAAGCTCGCCTCACAGCCAGAGAGGCCATGGATCATCCCTACTTCTGTAAGCCTACCTCTTCACCTTACTTTATGCTTGAGTGTGTTGTGTTGTGTTGAACCACAATTGATTGTACTGTTTGAGTACGGTGTGATTGTGTCAGATGATGTAGTTGATTCATGAGGTTCTTGCATCCACAGATCCCATCGTCAAGGATCAGGGAAGGGGGGCCACTCCTGGAGGAATGGCTGCCAGCTCCACTCCAGTCAGCTCCTCCAGTATGATGGCCGGTGAGTTATTTCTCTCCCAGTCGTATCATTCTCCCTTTTTTTTTTTTTTTTTTNGCCTCCATGTCCTCCTCACAGCCAATGGCTAACATTGCTGGATCACCTGTCATCTCTGCCCCAAATACTCTGGCCACACAAGTCCCTGCCGCCACCGGGGCCCAGCCCTGAAGCCACTTCCTCACCTGTGTTAACGTGTGCTCATGGCCTTGTCCTGCCTAGCTCTCACTGCAGCCCAGGACCATGGCTCCCCTTTTTATGTTGAAAATAACAAAGAAGAAGATTTAAATTGCTTTACACATTCAGTTATATTTGACACCTGGACTTGACAGACATGCATTGTTGCACCTGTCAGGTTTATTAGAGTTAATTTGGGTGTGTTATTTGACGATGCCATTGTCTAGAAATTCTAATAAGATGTAGACATAAAGAGAATGGATAATAAAATTTATTTTGTATGTTCCAAATATACAGTCTTGCTTGAAACTGTTTGATGGGGATCCTGCTGTATTACACTGTGAACCTTTACATGACTTCACAAAACAAAAGACAGGAGTCTGGTGTGCCCCACTTAACAGTGTTCGCTGGTTGCACACAATGTAATGTGCAGGAGTTGTTGGTGTTTTGAAGTTGTTAGATGCTATCATTCTTTAATTGGACTTTTGTAGATAATCTACAGTTACTGTCAGGTTGCATGCACCCAATGCTGAGTTTCACAGGGTCAATAGTTTGCCAACTTTATGTTACTTTCACTTCTGTATGTGTATGTATGTGTCCATGTTTGTTTTTTATGAAGTCTCTTACACATGATTTTGATTACATAGACAATTTTGTAACCTTTTGTTTTATGTTGGGAGGAGTCATCACCTACGAAAAACAACTTCAAAAATAAACAATTTAAACAGGGTTCTGCAGGCGCTATATGTTATTGAGTATGCTATCTGTTTACGGGTTGCGGCGATTTTTCTTTTGGTAATGAGGGGTTAAAGCACCAAATGGAATTCAGCGTTTAGTGTTCCCTTGTATTATTCTGATTAGTTGGAGCAACATTGGTCGCCACAATTTTTCTCTTGAAATATTGTGTAGGTCTAGTTGATAAAGAAGAATTTATTTTCTTGAAGGGAAGAGTAAAAGCTAGAAATCAAATCTGAAACTAACTTTATTTTGTTAGAGAAGTCCAAAAGGGAGGACTCTGCATGACTTGCATACACATACTCCTGAAAAAAGGAGTGCTAACAGAGATTAAAACTGTGCATGTGAATGACTCCTGCCAGCAGGCAAATGAGCCAGTGGTCAAGAGGCTAAATGGTAATTATGGTCAAAGACTGCTGGTGCTGCTATTTACAGGCTGAGCATCTGTTGGATGCTCATTCACAAGCACAGGGGTGCTCATACCTCACTGACAACAGTGCCACAATGAAATAATGTACAGATAAAACTACTGAAACAGTAGTTGTCAGTTCACTGTCTGGAGCAAATTAAATGCCAGTCTTTTACAGACATTTAAAGTTGTCTCGTGATGAAAGAAGAGGAAAGGGCATCACCCCCAACTTCTTGCATAGAAATAAGATAAACACTGAAAATGTAAAACTGTAATGTGTTGTGTCTTTCTTTTCATCATCACCTTTTATTTCAAAGCCCAAACGCTTTTTAAAGTTGTTTCTGTCACTTTATGGAATTTTGCTCATATTCATTTTGACAAATTCTGTTGCCTTGGACCCAGATTTTTCAATAATTGGAAATTCACATTCTTAAAGAAAACTGTCATCATGGGGCATTTTGTCTATTTGTTGTTGTCTGGTGTATTATGGGACATTTTTATTCTCTTTGAAATGCAATTGGCAATATTTTTTTAGGTTTAATGGGATTTCTGGAGATTATCTCCAGACTCCCCTGTAGTGGAGTCACGACTCCAACTTTGGGAACTACTGCGCTGGACGAATGCAGCGCCCCACATTATCTGGTTGGAATTTCAGTGCTGCATTCAGGTGCTTGCTTAAGGTAGGAAAATTATCGATACAAATAGTGTGTTCACAACATAGAATGTAGCACACAACAAAAGCAGCACAGTGCTATGTTGTTGCATTACTTTTGTTAAGAATCAAGTGGCCAAGACGGCTATTTTAAAACAAAAAATAATCAAAATAACCGAAATAAACGTCAGGAGAACTTGGTTAATTTATGTCCGATTATTTTAAATACAACATTAGTCATGCCAGCTGTGACATGCCTCGCGCTGTTCCACTCAAGACCAGACGTAAAGATTAAATCTCGGTGTAAACTGGACTGTCGTGATTTTGAAAATGGGGAAGCTGGGCGTTATTTCGGTAGTAATTGCAGCGTTGTCTGTGCTGCTCGGAGAGAGGCTTTTCAAGTTGAGGTAACATTGAAGTCAACTAAATTTACAACGATTTCTTTTTTCCTGAGTAACATTCGGTAGGAAAGTTTGTGGTCCTAACTATTTAAACGTTACTCTGTTAACTCTGCAGCAAAAGGACCCTCGCCTTTCGGGATGTTGTTCAAAATCACCTGCCTAATTGTGTTGCACTGAAAAATCTAGGTAAGCCACGCCGCAACAAATGTAACTTTGGGGCACGTTGAACGAAATTAAAATGATCGTGCAACTTTTCTTCCTCCAGATTATGGGTCAGAAGATATAACCATCCTTGGAAATGGGCATGCTTTTATCAGCACTGTAAGTTGTTTTGTTTGCTGCTGGTTAAACTTACTTATGATAGAAGATTCAAGCACTTTTTGAATGTTTTTTTTTCTCCCCCATAATTATTTTTTAAATTTCCATACACGGTATTTCCAAAGGAAAAAGTAGGCTACATTAAGGGGGGGGCAAAGGTTTTGTTCCTATATCTATGTTGTATTTACAATTTATTGATCCTTATCAAAGGTTATATTTGTTTTTATTCAGAGGGATGTCTTGTGCAATATAGTCTGTCAGTATATTTACAATATTTTCCAGGGGCTCAATTATCCTGGGATGCCATCCTCAAATATACCTGGGAAAATCTTCCTCCTTGATCTGCAAGATCCTCGCCTGAAACCAAAGGAGCTGCGTATGCCAAGGAACTTTGACCTAGAGTCATTTAATCCTCATGGCATCAGTTTGTACACCGATCCAACTGGTAAAAGCAATTCTAACATAGCTGTTTCACAGATTTCTACATATTAGCATCTGATAAACCCTACCCCTGTTGCTTTGAATTGTTTTGTATTTAGACTGTAATGCAACTTTAGCAAGCATTGCTTATCACAACAACTCTTTATTTTTATTTTTTATTTTTTTAATTCTGATTGCATGAATGGTAATTTGCTGATTTTTCTTTTTTCTGTTTTAGAAACTTGTGTGAGCATGCAGAACTGGTTTCTCCAACCTCAGTCCTCAGGGGTCACGGCCCTGGAGGTTTCAGATTTTTCCCTACGACAGTTGCTTGCAAAAGTATTCAGGCTGGAACTAAAATACTAAAATGAAAAAACCCAAAACTGGAGTGTCCGCATATATTCACCACCATAGCTATTTAACCCCTATATAAGCTGCTTTCACAAGTCGCACAGTTAGGTAATCAATAAGGTCCACCTGTGTGCAATCTCAGATAATCTCTGTTATATGAGGAGAGATATGTGCCAAAATGTGAGCTTGTAGATTTGATGTGAAAACACATTGTATTCTACCACAAAAATCTGAACTTTGATACCAAACATTTCTGCTGGAAAGAAGAAAATGTTAGACACACATGAACTAAATATGAATTTGCAGAAAAAGACAAACATGCAAGACCATGTGGAAAAAACTTATACTTGTAAATCCAATTTTCACCTGCAGAGGATTTACACACTAACATGTTTTGAATTTGAATGCACAGAAAACTATTTACAGATGTGTTCATCTATGTTGACACAAATAAAATTACAGCTGACAAATGATCATACATAGTTTATATGTAATTGTTTATTTATTTGCATGTGTTAACTTTGCTTTACAACCTAAACTTAGCAATTATAGCTTCTTGAATCTGCTGCGGGAAGCAGAGAAAAATGCTCTTGTGAGACACAGCATGATGACACCATGCACTGACTTTCGTCACATTCCTTGATATGTTTTTGCCAAAACTTCCTGGGGCGGGGGTCATTGCTACGTCAGCCAATCAGAGTGAAGAGCCTGGAGCTCAACATGCAACTAACGCTTTCTCTTTTGTTCAAGTTTGGTTGGCATGTGTTTATTTACTCTTAAAACACACAACAAGATGAGTCAAAACCATAACTGGTGAAGCAACTGACCCCAGCTTGGTGCTCCATAGCTGACAAGCAGACCGACAAGAGAAGGCATCAGTGGCATGTTGAGCTCCGGACCCTTTACTCTGATTGGTTTGCCCAGCTTGCTCTCACATCTACAGACCAGTGACTGTAAATATATTCTGGGAGCTTCAGACCCAAGTCACAAGTTAGTTTTATGGCACAAATATCTCAAGGAACACGCCAAAAGTCAGAGCGCGCTGTCATCACGCTGTCTTGAGAGAGCATATTTGTGTGCTCGCCGCCGCAGATTCAAGAAGCTATAATTACTAAGTTGAAGTTGTAATGCAAAGTTAACACATGCAAAAAAATTAATTAATTACATGTAAACTATGTATGATCATTTGTCAGCTGTAATTTTATTTGTGTAAAAATCCATGAACGAGTCTGTTAAGTTGTCTATGCATTCACATTCAAAGCATGTTTGTGTGTAAACCCTCTGCAAGTGAAATTTGGACTTACAAGTATAATTTTTTTCCACATGGTCTCACATGTTCTGTCTTTTTCTACAACTTAATATTTAGTTCATGTGTTTAACTTTTCTTTACAGCAGAAAATTTTACAAAATTTCCAAACAAGCCTGTCAACGACACATTATTTTGCAATAGCTGAGTTGAAGCAGGGAAGCATTTTAAACCTGCAGGGCGGTGGTCTAAAAGGACTGGAGATAGAGAACAATGTTTGTTTTTGTTTTGTTTTTTCAAATGTGAAAAACCTGTTGATAGTTTTAGTTTAGAAACTTTTTGTGGGTGTTGCACTTTTTACAGCATGCACCCTGAAATCCTCACAACACAATAGAAGCTAAAAGTCTAGAAGTTCAGATCTCTGTCAAGTACCAAACAATATTTAATTATTTTTTGGGTCTTTGTCTGCTTTTGATTTTTCAATTTTCGTTTTCAATCAAAATTTAAAGTCTCCCTCTTTTCTATGACTTCACACTCGCATACTTCGGTTTTTCATGTTCTTCTTTTTTACAAATTTTTTGTCCTTTTTTCTGGTGATTTATCAGATAACGCAGTGTACCTGTTTGTTGTCAATCATCCGCAATACAAAAGCCAAGTTGAGCTGTTCAAATATGTGGAGGATGGCCTTTCCCTAGAGCATCTGAAAACTATAAAACATGAACTTCTCCACAGGTGATGTATTTTAATTATACCTAACTTTATTCATTTTGGGCTTGATTGATTAGGAATGTGTACTAAACGGCTTTCTGGATTTACAATTTTTCCTTCCAGTGTAAATGATATTGTCGCAGTAGGTGTGGATAGCTTCTATGCCACCAATGATCACTATTTCTCTCATGACATCCTTAAAATTTTGGAGTTGCTTCTGCTTCAGCCTTGGACCAATGTTGTGTACTACAGTCCTGAGGAGGTAAAAGTCGTCTCTGAGGGTTATTACTTTGCAAATGGAATCAACATTTCTCCAGACAAAAGGTAAGGATAATCTACTTAATATGTACACAATAATTGTTGTCGGTTTTATTCTACATTTTTTTAATGTTATTTACAGGCATGTTTATGTGGCAGATTTATTTGACCACAATGTCCATGTATTGGAGCAGAAACAAGACAACTCGCTGTTCCCTGTGAAGGTAAATTTCAGCAATGTAAAAGCTGGCTGATGTACTTTAACACATTTTTAACAGTTGATGTTTCTGGAGCAATAACAGAATATTTTAATCTCTGCAGTTCTACTCATTCATTCTTGGTATTGCTGTACTGTTCATTTTATTTAGTTAATTATTCCCTATTTATATTTTATTTATTTAGTTTTATTTATTTATTTATCTGTCTACTCATTTACTTTATTGTAGCCTATATGGCCTGTCATCTATTCATTATATAAAGTCATGTCAGGAAATGTTTGGTAAAATGTAGTGTAAAATGTTTAAACAAAAAGTAAAAAAAAGAAAGAAAAAGACATGCATACATGCAAATATTCTGCAACATAAACTTGTTCCTTATTGTTTTAATTTTCAAAGTTTTTACACAAAGCATTTTAATAATAATATGCTTTAGCATATAGCATTTTGAGAGATGCTGAGATGAATAAGTTTTGATTGTCTTGTTTTACATTTACTGTAATCTCAACCTAAGAATTCCCTCTGAATAATGATGAATGGAAAAGGTGATCTATAGAAGGGGAGCACAGGGGATACCAGATCGTTTGCTAATCCACATTTACTACTGTCTGCTTTTTGCGATCTAAACATGTTTTACACGGTGATTGTTGC
>JAPMNP010725151.1:0-19719 GCA_029874935.1 Atherina boyeri
ATATAAGAACTGCATTAATTTACGAAAAAAATATCTCCAGACATCAACAAACACTCTGGATAACTAGGAAATGAGGCCCTATGTCAAAAATCCCGAAGTATACCTTTAATTTAAGGGCTTGGTCCCACCCTGTGTACCCTGCGACCGAACAGCAGGAGGTAAGCTGTGTTATGGTTAAATTTCAGCGTGACCACAGGCCCCCGTACGGATTCTCTGGCCTGAGTGTGGAGCCTTGGCCCAGCTCTGGAGCGCAAATGCTTCAATTCCATTGCTTAACCCCACCCAGATCCCACCCACGTGAAGAAGATGTAATGACGTGTCAATGTGCACCGCCTATGTGGAGACACTGTATAAAACTTGCTGATAATAAAACAACAAAGGCAGAAACTGCAACGCGTTGTTATCGTTCTCCATGTCAAAAGTTACAATTCTGTTGTTTTTCTGCCTTCTTTTATGGGGTAAGTGATCACGTCAACCATAAATAACTATTGGCGCCACCCACCGGACTGGAGTGAAGCAGACACTTTTTGATTGCGTCATATGGATCACACGACGTGGCGGCACAGTGGCGCGTTATCAACATCGCTGGCCGTCTGCTAGTAGATTTTTGGGACCCGGTTGTGCTTACCCTGGTCACCCCGGTGACCAGAGCCTAAAGTTATGTAGAGATTATGGTACCTACTAATATTGATTATATTTTTGGAAACAGGAAAATTGGTAAAAGATTAAGCTAATGATGTTTCACAGGTCGTTAAAATTGAACTTGTAAGCTTTTCTTGTTAGACCACATAATATAACAGTTTCTTTGTAGCTGTATTTATTTACACACAAATACAAAAAGAACTGTTAAGGGTTAACCTTCTGATTCTGAAATAAAGTGAAAAACCAGCGGGGACCAAAACACTTTCTATGGGCTCCTGGGAGATAAATGTTAATTTTTTAACAGTTATTTCTAAGCACAATAAAGCAGGACACTGCTCAGCAACTACAGAGAAGCATGAACTCGGATCACCTTAAAGGTAGCAGGTCTGTTGTACTCTGTGTGGAACGTCCCATCTCTGCAAAACACAAAAGGCTCAATGCACACAACCCCAGAAGTCAGTGGTGAATGATGTACTTCTCAAGCTGCATAAACAGTTTTACTTTCCAAAAAGCACTCAGGTGTTTAAAAAAGTGTTTGACAGCCAGGCGAATGTCTGGTTACTCACTTGTAGTGCAGCAACTCTGCTCCTCCGCGTTTGGAGCTGGGGTCCACCTTCACTTTCTTGCAGAGCTTACGACCCTCTGAATCTCTGAGGAGATCAAAACACAAAAGAGGGAAAGTTTAATTTATGGAAGTCAAATTCATCCCAAGAATTAAAAACACACAAAGAGAGAGGATGAATAGTAAGGTGATTCAAACTACCAGGATAAATGATGCAAAGTATTTCTACCATAGAAAGAAAAATATGTTGTCCAGCACTTCAAAGATGGGTTCAACTTGCTGCGTATTTCATTAATAAATACACACAGAAAGATGTCTGCTCAATAGCAACTTAGTAACAATCAACTATGTAAACACAGAACCCTATTTAGTTTCCCACATACAGAAAACTAATCTTAACACTCCTTTATATCTTATCTAATGTCCAATTTGTCAAACAGTACAACTTTTTTTCTGCTCAGTAACAACTTGTAATTATTGAAATGCAGCCATTATCATAGATTCATTTTCCATTATACATATATTTCTATTTATGCTTTAACATTTGCAACAGTTGCTTTTTTATACAAATCAACGGAATCAGGAAATATGAGAAAATGTTGTATTAAGACATTAAATTTGCATCAAATCAATCTTGTCACATGTGTAGCTTAATGTGCAGTAAACAAGGCAAATCTTTCCATTCATTACTTGACCTGCCATGAAAACATAAACACAGAAATAAAGTGTTAAGATTATTTTGACAGCACCTTTTACTTGCTATGTGCCAAGATGTAAACACTCTATTTCTGTAATTGAAGAATAATTACTGCTGTTAGAGGAAAAAAAATGCATCCAGCCACCTACACATACTTTACACAATGCTATAAAGTCACCCTTTTAACAGGCTTGTAGTTTCATTCTTGCTTAGTAAGAATGAGTACGGAATTTATGCATTCATTTAGAGTGAAATGGACGGAAGTACCAGTATTTACAGGAAAAAGTTATGATGTAATTCGATTCAGAAAGGTGGAATTTGATTGTGCTTCCTAGACTACAACTGAGCATATGGTCAGTGTAGGTTTTCGCTAAGAAGAAGAAAAAACCTTTGCATGTCAGTGCATGCGTTTCCACAAAATTTCAGATAAGGACCGAGTACATAATGCCATGTTAGGCTGATTCATAATAGCAGATGGCAGAAGTAACAGCACACCAGGAGCAGATGTAACCTCGACACATATTAGGTGATGACGTGCAGTCACCTGATTCAAGACCAGTGAGCTGCTTCTAACAGCTTGAAAAAGTGCCACAAGAGACAAAAACTGGGAGGAATAAAAAGAAAAAAATCTAACCTCTCAAGGATATCCTAAACTGGTAAAAAGAAAACAAGGCACCCTTATTCAAGTAAGGTATCTATAGATTCAATGTCAAAACAGATCAAATGAACATTGTACATTATTAGTGAAAACATTTGAAAGAAGCAATGCCAGGAGATATGATTGATTTTAGGCCAAGACATTCTGTTCCGTTTGATTGCACACACTTTTCAAATAATAGGATACAGTTTATACAGTAGTCTTTTCACATGTATTTTGTTTACCTTTGGGCCACCCAAGCCTGCTCACATGTAATGTTTTTATGTGTGTGCGATGAAGCTTTGGCTGTTCAAATATAGAACAAATGAAATTATAAATTCAAACAGACATAGTGATTTAAATAGTAAGGAGATAGCATCTGATAAGCTTTACATCATTGGCATAAAATATCAGCTGGTACTTTGTGAAAAGGCATTTTTCAGAAGAATGTAAAAAGCCCACACACCTGTACATGGGCCAGTTTAACATTAAACTCAGCTTTCAATCTGGTTCATTGAGTCATACATGTAAAACGGAAATGACTCAAAGAAAAAAAATGAAGGCATGCCATTTTATTTCTGAACTGCAGTTTGAGTCAAAAGGTCAGTCAAAAGAAGTCATCCACAATTGCAGAATGGAAGCCCTGGGATGTTGGTGTGACTCATTGGCTAATGTTCATTCAGCCCAACAAAGGCTATGAATGGCAGTTTTGCCTGCTGGATGAGCACAACCTGTTTTCATTCATCCCTGGGCCATCGCCAATCGATGCATCAGTGGTCTAATACTGTAGGAAGCGGGAATCTATGACTGATGTGTTGAACTTAGGGTAAGTCAGCCTTAATAAATAACTGTCTGACATAAGTTTATAAAGCATTAAATGTTAGTGAACTATTTAGTTCTCAGGCTGTTTGAGTCACTGAAGTAACATGATGTGAATCTATAAAGAAATTGCTTGCACATCTGACATTGAATTAAACCAAACAAAGACAGTTTATTAAGACAGAATACAAACAGTTGAGTTTAAAGCTTAAATATCTCTCCATTATCAACTGAAATATGGGCCACAACTTATGTAAGATTAGTCCATAACTGAATACTTCAAGCAACAAGGCAGTAGACACCTTTACAACAGAATGATTAGTAGAAAAAATAGGCCAAAGTCAACAGAGCCTCCTCACAAAGGATTGATAATGGATTCATCATGCTAAGAGGATAAAAGGTCTGCATGCCATTTAATCATTATTACTCTAAACATAAATCCTAATCTCTGATTTGCTTGTTTGTGCTTTTCTTCTCCCCTTTCCCCTGGACAAGATTTTACATCTTACTATATTCTGTTGCTTCAAAATTTCCAACGGACTGGAAAAGGGGCAGCCCAGTCCTGATCTCCCTTCCTGTATGAACTAAACCATCCCACCGGTGGAACCCAGTTGGCCAACACTCAGGTCGCTGTCATCTGTTCAAAGTGTGTCATTCTGGCCTTGGTGGATCTCTTCCTTGGCAGAGCTGACAGTTCTCACGCTGCGAAATGCACTCTTCTCTCTTTCTCTCTCTGTCCGCCATGAGCTCTCAGCTGGAGCTTCAATTTGGACCTGGTCCATTTGAGATGGTGGAGAAATATGCCAAATAGCACAAAGCTTTGCTACAGAGCCTGGCACTGTATCCGTGTGCCCTGTAGTGATAAACCCGGTTCACTCTAGTTCTTCTTGTGGGAACCTGGCCCAGCATAAATCTCTGTTTAGCATTAACACACTCTCTAAAATTTTGGGGTTGTTGGATAAGGAGGGAGAGAAATAGACACCATCGCCTGCCAGATGAAAAACTGCACAAGTCAAAAGGTATAGACCAAAAAAGACAAGTATCATGGAGGGATTTTGTAGAGAAACATGGACACTAGCACCTTTGACAATTCCTTTGGACTGATGTGAATTTATTTATCTTTTTTCCCCCTTTTTGGTCCGCCTGGTCTTTGATCCCGGATAAGCTTGAGAGAGATTGTGCATGCTGGAATGAGCACTAGGTGTCAAAGGGGAGTTACTTCCTTCCTCATTGTTTCCTGTTTTAAGATACATTCTTTCCTCTCTGGTGAGGAAGACAGCTGATGGGTTGACGGGTTTATAAAAACTAAAGTGGAACTGAAAAGCAGAAGGGCAAAAGGGACAACAAGTCAAAAGTCAGATCAGTGAGGAGCAAAGCCAGTGAGGGAAAAAAAACAACTATTCACATCCTTCATGTCAGTGTCTTTGGAGAATCCAGAGTTTAGCATTTAGCACTTCAACAGTTGAAAAAACTAGTGTTTCATGATTAATGTTTTGTGTTGTCTTTAAAAGAAAAGTGTGTTTGGACAGCGTAAACAAATATTTTGCATGTGACTAGGGCTGCAGGTGATAGTCATTGGAATGTAACAGAATGGCAAATACTTTTTTTTTTTTTTTTACGTTATCCTTTTATAATGTTGATTAATCCAAGAATGGATTTGTTAGAAATCACTTGAGTATTACTGCAGCCAAACACAAAGAGAGACAGAGAGTGGCGACGGTTCACTATTGTGCATGGTTATGAAATGAAGAACAGATATTTG
The DNA here is from genome assembly GCA_029874935.1 of Atherina boyeri. Classification (NCBI taxonomy): domain Eukaryota; kingdom Metazoa; phylum Chordata; class Actinopteri; order Atheriniformes; family Atherinidae; genus Atherina; species Atherina boyeri. Next base: position 5,120 of record JAPMNP010725151.1, read on the forward strand.
ACAATCCTGAAGTGACTGCCATCTGAATTCTTTCACCACCATCAAATGGCCTAGACATAAAGCCCTCAAATGAAGCCAGAAAGATATAGTGGAAAGTGGAAAGTGAAACGTGGAAAGACACATCCTGTGGTCGTGGAAAAGAAGTTGGTCTGTTTAAAAAGGGTCAAATCATTGGCATGCATCAAGCAGAGAAAACATCTAAGGAGATTGCAGAAACTACTAAAACGTAATATCTATAACTGGAAGGAGTGGGGAAACATCGTCTTCGAGGAAAAAAACATATGGTGAAATCAAATCGAAGAAAAACAATAGTAGAACTCAGGCCTCTGCATTTCAGCACACACAATGTTAAGATAACATAAGGGATTGGGACTGAACAGCTACATAGCCTTAAAGGTACAGAGGATTTTCCAGGTCTGCGACGGTTAGAATAATTTTCAAATGATACATGTGCATGAGACCGCCTCCTCCCCCGCCTAGCCTCCTATGAAAAGCCTTCCCCTATTATGCAAAAATTAGAGCTTGATTGATGTACCAAAGACCAATATTTCACGACATGCAGTAGTTATCTATTCGCTATTGTTTTTTGGGCCCCACCACGTCCAAACTCACTATTTATTTTTACTTTTTGTTTTGTTTTTCATAAGTGCGGGGCTGCTACATATCTCTCCAATAGGTTTTAGCAAAGATTATAATTTTGTCAAAAATGAAAAATCCTCTGTACCACCTTTAAGAAAAAAACAAATCAGTGAGGCTAACAGGGGAAAAATGCTTCAATTTGCTAGGGAGCATAAAGATTGGACTCTGGAGCAATGGAAGAAGGTCATGTGGTCTGATGAGTCCAGATTTATCCTTTTCCAGAGTGATTGGAGCATAAGGGTAAGAAGAGAGGCGGATGAAGTGATGCAGCCATCATGCCCAGTGCCTACTGTACAAGCCTGTGGGGGCAGTCTATGATCTGGGATTGGTGCAGTTGGTCAGGTCTAGGTTCATCAAGATTAGCTGCTTTCAGACTGTAGGAACCTTCTGAAGTTCCTACAAACTTTCAGGAATGAGGCGGTTTTTTTTGTGCATACGGAACATTTTAGCTCCTACTCCGAGGCAGGGTCTTTTTGGGGTTCCATCGGAACTAGAACAACGAAGATGTTTGGTGATTGGTAGAACTCATAATCTACGCCCTTAACAGATTTCCGCTTCCTGTGGCCCCGCCACTTTAAAAAACAAACAAAAACACACTTCTTCTTCTTCACTGCTGTTTGTATGGGGAAAAAAACAAAATGGGCAAAACCTGGCAGAAGAGGTTAGTTAAAGTAGAGCTGCTCCCCATATTTGAAGAGAAATTAGACCTTATCAGGTTATAACATGATACTTTATTGTTGAAACGTGAAACGAATCATGTTACGTGATATGCGTTATTGTAAAAAACTAGAAACGTATTAAGTCATAACATGATGCGTTTATTATAAAAAAAGGGCCGCATAAAACACAAAAACTGGTTAAAAGATGAGCATGCTAACCACTCAACTAAAAGGCACAGCGATACAAATATGTGGCCAGGGTGCAGCGTCAATTAAAAGCATACCGACTAGCGGGATCATCAACTGTCACACTTACGTTATAACGCAATACGTTTCACGTTTTTACAATAAACTATCACGTTATATGTGATAAGGTCTCTTTCTTTGAAAAAAAATATGAGTGGCAGCTCTCCACTTCCATACAAAGCTCTTCTGGCCGTCTACTCCACAGAGGAGATTCAGAGAAGGTTTGAAAGCTTGCAGCGGAAAGACATATTTTCGCTACGATAAGCACTCAATTAGAGAAAGCGGGGGTTTATCACATCGCAGTGTTGCGTCACATCGATCCCTGTCAAGGGCCCTGACTCGTGTGCGAATGCAACATGAAAAGGTTCCCCCAGGGAAGGGTAGTTATTAGAACAAAATTTGAGGTGGACCGTTCGTAGAACTCCTCTGTCCAAAAGCAGCTCATATGTGCCAAAAGAAAGAGGTCAGCTGACAATCTGAATATACTGAATGAGCAGGTTATTCCATCAATGGATTTTTTTTCTTCCCGGATGGTACGGCCATAATCCAACATGACAATGCCAGGATTCCCTGGGCTCCAATTGTGAAAGAGTGGTTCAGGGAGCATGAGACATCATTTTCACACCTGGATTGGCCACCACAGAGTCTAAACCTGAACCCAATTGAGAATCTTTGGAATGTGCTGGAGAAGGCTTTGTGCAGTGGTCAGCCTCTCCCATCATCAATACATGAACATGGAGAAATATTAATGGAAATAAATCTTGTCACATTGCACAAGCTTATTGCAACAATTGCACAGCAAATGTGTGCCATAATCAAAGCTTAAGGCGGTTCAAAGAAATGTTAGTGTGTGACCTTTTTTTTTCAGCCAGTGCATTTTTGATATGGGTGATGGCAGGATTTTGGGAATGTCACTCCAAAGGCTTAATGTTAGCTGGGTTAATCCCTTTCACAAGCAGTTTTGGTGTTTGCATTGGGTCACTGTCGTGTTGAAGCATCCTGTTGGATTTTAGCTCTCAGCCTGATGCTTTAAAGCACTCTTATTAATCTATTTTAAAACAATAGCCAGCAGTGAAACCTACTTAGATTGAATAACTAATCGTTTCAAATTGCACACATCAGTAATAAAACTAGCTGTTTGGAAGCACACAAGTAAAGTCAGGAAAAAAATGATCTTAAATATCATGGAAAAATCGGAATGAAAATAACAGAGAGAAACATAATGCAGTACTTTTGTTGGGGGGGGGTCTACAATAAAACCACAAAAGTGTAGAATTGAAATGATACAGACATCTATTGCGTTACACCCAGAAGCTTCAACAGCTCTAATAAGTGAGAGGCAGCATGTCTGATTGTGCCTGCACAATAGAACCAGTGGAATGAGGCCTTTTACAGCCCAGTGAAAAAGCCTTAAATTGTGCTGAAGGATGGCAGCAGAGACATTCCAAGGAGAAGTAAATTGCTCTGCCTTTTTAAAGGCTGTCAGAAAAATCCCTTGAACAAAAGAGCCTGTAATGTTGAAAAAAGGCTGGGAGTCTTCAAATGACAGAGAGAGAAATATAATTTGTTTACATTTTTTAAGAATGTGTTTTTTTTGTTGTTTTTTTTAAATGATCCCATTACTTACCCACAGTTGACCCAGGCAATAGTCCCTTGGCCCTTTACTGTTTGGGCAACATCAGAGAGTAGTTTCAGGTAGGAGTCCCCTGATGTAGCTATGGACAGAAAATAAACTGATCAGCCTCGTAACCCAAACTGTTCAATAGCTCAGGGCAAAGCCAGAGCTTTCAGACACAAAAGGACACTGTCATGTTAAACACAGCAAAGAAGTGAAGAGGAATTGAGTTACAGTGGAGCTCAGTGTCTTGCTAAAGCACCAAGTGACATAGAAAGAGATCACTGGAGGAGCATTCTCTAATACCTTTCAGAGGATGGGTTCATGAAAGTAGCTTAAGTTACATCAGCTTTCATCGTCTTACAATAGTGTCACTATCCAGAAGATGGGAGGATTATACTGTCTGTGACACAAAGACTAACTGTTGAAGCACATCGGGTTTTTGGGAAAAAGGTAAGCAAAGCATGGTTGCTTAAGATAACTACAGTTTGTGTGAAATCATTCGAGGATAATATTGAAACTCTATGACCAATAAAGACTTTTACAATCCCCTCAAATCAGATAAAATATGGCTGAGATGAACAATTTGCTTTCTGTGTAAAGAAAAAGAAACCAGCGGGGCCCACTACTGCACACATCGTATTATTGTTATTGATTTTCATCAGATATGGCAACCAAAGCGTATTCCTTTGAGTAAAGTAAACAAGGTAATATTCTACTCTATGTGTAACACAATTCATCATTTTAATATTCTCCCAAAACTAAATGTGTTTTATTCACTGCACAAAGTGAACAATTCCTCAATGCTTCTGGCCAAGACTATTTTTAGATAAGGGGGAACTGCTATGATTCCCCAAGGTCCCACATCACACAGCGTTGGCAACAAAAACATCTGGAAAATTTGTCTTCCATACACAGTCATAAACTGAAAAGAAAGAAGGCAGATACCAACTGGTTGTCAGCCCTGTTCACACAAGGCATTAATAAGTATAGAAGGAGCATCAGCGCACAACTGGCATGAGAATTTCAGTGAACATGAAAAATATGAAAAAGAAAATAAAGATATGCCTTTGTTGCACAGTTTCATTAATTATCAACAAACTATGAATAATAAAAAGAAAAAACCTTAAATCTACAACTGGAAATCAATGCAATTACCCAAAAGAAGGCTGCCTCCTGCACATGTAAGCTGCAGCAGCATGATGAAGAGTTTTACTGTACAGCAGCTGCTGGCAATGTCTCTACAGCAATTAGTTATCCATGTTGACAGTCAAGGCTTATGTCTGATTTTTTTTTTCTTCCCAGAAAAAGGGTGACATGATGGGTTGTGACAAATCCAGGGGAGGACAATGCAGAAACAACTAAAATGCCAAACGAAAAGTAAACATTTCTGCATTTTGATATCCAAAAGATGCAAATACTTCTTTCTGCAACTATAATGGGGTTGGAATCAATTCCGAAAGTTTATATTCAAGGGGTCCAAAAATGTTAGAGGAATGTTAGGCATAAACACTGAAAGAGTTTAAGATAGAAAACTTGTCACGGCGAATATAAAAGCAATTCCCTGCTCTAAATGCAAATAGAAATGCAGCTTACTTCCTTTCTATTTGCACAGACAAAATACCAGTGTCTTGAGTTAAATTTTTTAAAGCCACATCATCACAAACAGTTAAACAACCGAACTGACCTGCTGCCTGGAGTTATCATTATTTAACACTAAGGCTTCAACACCTTAATGTATTTTAGCTTTACCTGCTCAACTAGCCAATAGGCTAATAATTAGCTGTGGACACTTGACCCAGCACAGAACTCTGCTAACTGCATTTTAACAAGGATGGCATGCTACTGGTGGTCACAAAATGGATTCTAAAACCCTACTGATGGTCTAGAAAATCTTACAAATGTTTAGGCCCAGAATACATCAGTGATATGTTCAGAGAATACAAACCTAGCAGAGCTCTTAGATCCAAGGACTCAGATCAGCTAGTCCAGACCTGAGTCCAGATTTAACATGGAGAAACAGCATTTAGCTGTTATGCTGCAAACAAGTGGAACAAACTGCCAATGGAGATTAAACTTCCACCCGATCTAGACATTTTTAAATCCAGGTTGAAACCATTTTTTCCTCATGCGCCTATGCATGAAATCAGCACGTATCTCTCAACCCACCTAGCCTATTGCTTGCTTTTAATCATTTTAATAAAGTTATATGATTTTATTTGGTACTTTTTAATGCTTCTTTTGCACCCACCTGTAATGCTTTTAATGTTTTACATAATGCACTTTTAATTGTCCAGTACCGGTATTTGAAATGTGCTATACAAATGAGCAAACCCTTCCATAAGCAATCCCTCATTGTGGCTTAAGACTTATTCAATTCAAACCGCCAAAAGAATGTTCTCATATGTATCTGTCCCGCTTTAGATGCAGGCTAAGCAATCAGTTCTCACTATGTGTTCAAACCTGTACTTAGAGTTCTCCTCATTTGTTCATTTCACATAACATGTCTGTTAATGTTATGTATGAACAACAGGGTCATTGCCTATGTCTTAACAAACACTAGCCAGAAGAAAAGACTCTGCAGGAATGCGACTGAATGCAGAAATGCAGTGGCTGGTGAGGAGTAAGGAAGACGAGACTGCATTTTCTGAACAACAGAAAAGTATGTGAAGTGTGTGGAGGTGGGGAGATCAAAACCTGCATGAGAGCATCCTCTGGTGTCTTTAAAGAAAGAAGTTCTGTGTTGAACTGCAGCCAGTAATTATTCAACCAAAGCCACAACTCAGTCTGTGGAAGTTATATCCAGTGAGCATATGTAGGCTGGTGTGCATCATGAATCATGAAATAAATCTGTGGCTGTGGGGCTCTGACAGTCCTTCAGTGCATATTGTGTGCTATAAGGGTCTTTTTAAAAAAGGAAAAACTGGCAGTATCAGAAAGCTCCTTCTTCAGCATTGCAGTCGTCTCTTTCTTGGAAATACGCAAAAAAAATCCAATTAAAATCTACTGGGGGTACATTAGAAGTTCCCTAATGACTGGAAGGAAACAATTTGTACTACATTACAGTGTTTGACCATTTTAGGCTCTATTAAGAGCTTAGCTCTGATTCTGTATGATATTTCCAAGTTAATTACCAAGATAGACCACTGTGATCATCCACTGAAAGCAATCTGAACATACTAAACATTAATTCTAAATACACTTTGTAGGCAGCCGTAACACACTTTAACATTCTGTGGTTAAATGTTTTAATACATTTTACAAAATCAGATACAGGCAAAGTTCCACGGCATAATGGGACTCTTTTATTACAGAGGGTGATCAAAGGAAATATAATTAATTGTTTTAATTAAAAAGTAGACAATTTCCTCTTTTAACAGTAATAAATGATGACATACAGTGTAAAATCCCATCTGTTGTGTTTTCTTATAGTAGCTGTGTGAATGTGAACACTGGGTGTCCATAATGCTGGATGTATGAACCCTTTTATGAATAGTGTCCTCTTCAGCAGGGACCTATCTAAAGGCTTTTTTGTGTTGGTAAAAAGTTAAATACTGTTTGTGAACAAATTGCGGCACTGCTTTTTAATAATTCATGCATCAGAAGATTGAACCATTCCTATTACAGTACTTTTTCCTTCAACATCTGTCCATGGTTAACCTAAAGTAAAGTAAGAGCTGTTCTCGAACAATATGAAGTTCTTTTTTTTTTTTTTTATTCTGGTGTTTTCTATTAGCGTTTCCTCCCAAACAGTCAGAAGCCCTTTCATTGTTGTTACCTGTGGCTGAGTCACACATGTTTGAACACACTCAGTACTGTAACATGCAGAGCTGAGTCAAACCACAGTTAGAGTTCAACCTGGACACTTAAGTGGTCAAACTTTTATGTCCCAGTATATTCAGTGGATACGGAAAGTATTCAGACCCCTTTTAAATCTAAAACTCCTTGTTTCATTGCAGACAGGCAGCCATTTGCTAAAATAAAAAAAGTTAATTTTATTTCTCATCAAAGTACAGTCAGCACCCCATCTTGACAGGAAAAAAACAGAAATGTAGAATGTTTTGTGAATTTATTAAAAAAGAAAAACTGAAAGACCACATGGTCATAAGTATTCAGACCCTTTGCAGTGACACTCACTTAACTCGCATGCTGTCCATTTCTTCTGCTCCTCCTTGAGATGATTCTGCTCCTTCATTGGAGTCCAGCTGTGTTTAATTAAACTGATTGGACTTGATAAGGAAAGGCACACACCTGTCTATATAAGACCTTACAGCTCACAGTGCGTGTCAGAGCAAATGAGGGGGTTCAGCTGCAGGGACAGGACGACTGGTTGCAATTGAAGGAAAGATGAATGTGGTCAAGTACAGAGATATCCTGGAAGAAAACCTCTTCCAGAGTGCTCAGAACCTCATACTGGGCTGAAGGTTCACCTTTCAACACGATGATGACCCTAAGCACACAGCTAAAATAACAAAGGAGTGGCTTCGGAACAACTCTGACCGTTCTCGACTGGCCCAGCCAGAGCCCTGACCTGAACCCAATTGAGCATCTCTAGAGACAACTGAAAACAGCTGTCCACCAATATTCACCTTCCAACCTGACAGAACTGGAGAGGATCGGTAAGGAAGAATGGCAGAGGATCCCCAAATCCAGGTGTGAAAAACTTGTTGCTTCATTCCCAAGAAGACTCATAACTGTACTAGCTCAAAAGGGTGCTTCTATTCAATACTGGGTAAAGGGTCTGAATCCTTATGACCATGTGATCAGTTTCTTTTTTTAATTTCTAATAATTGCTACATTTTTGGGGGTTGTTTTCAGTGGGATGGGGTGCTGAGTGTACATTAATGAGAAATGAAATTTACTTTTTGATTTTAGCAAATGGCTGCAACGAAACAAAGAGTGAAACATTTTTAAAGGGTTCTGAATACTTTCCATACCCCCTGTACATTGGATGTGAATACTGTGAGAAATTGTTCAACAAATTCTGTAATTTCTCCCTTTTTCGAGATCATTGCACATTTAAGTATAGCCGAATTAGTTGTACATCTTCATTCATAATTTGTGAATAGCAACTTCATTAGGGATTTATTTGTTTCAATTCACAATTTGCTGTTTTTACAAAAAAAGAAAAAAATGGAAGTTTGGTGCTTGTGTGGAGCTCCTGGATTAATCTGAAACTGGCTAAGCATTAACGGGAAGGATTGAGTCCCCCTCTAACTGCAAGATATGTACCCTGCTCTTCACAACAGCTACACACTGTTCATAGAAATGTACATTTTTTGTCTCATATCTACTCACCATCATTGTCAAGATGAGTCCATGTCTCTACAACATCCTGTTCTACAGTTTTGCTGTCAGCTGCACATGCAGGACATAAGGATTGTCTTAAGCCATTTTCATTTGCAGCTGTTTTTTTTTGTTTTTGTTTTTTTTTTCTTCTTTTGGAAAGGTAAAGTTGCACATACAAATGGCATATACTTGACTGCATCATACCATTGGCTATACAGTGTGCAATATAGTATGAACACACACACTTTCTTGGAATGTGGACCTAAAAGTTTCGATGAACTGGACTGTCCGGACTCTGTGCTTTTTCCAATTAGTCTGAACACATACTTCAGTAGAGGTTCAAAAGACTGCAGTGTAAAAAAAAAACAACCTAATTTGTGGCATCTTTCATGAGAAAAACCTTGAATGGTGATTGTTGCCTATTGATACAAGTTGAAAAAACCTTTTTAATTTCATACTTTTTTCTTTTTTTATCTTCCATCAAATAAAATGCTTACAACTGTGTTATGAACTTGGGTCAGAACACCATGACAGGACTTCATGCATCCCATTCTCTTCAGGAAACAGGTGATGGTTTTGATCAAATGACAAAATACCCTTATAAATGCATTCTTAAAAGTTTCATATTTTGTTGGTGTCTGATAAATAAGTTAATAGTGTGTTAATTAAATATCTCCAATATTGGATACAAATTATTTGGTTTGCCTGCATAACTGTTGAAAAGACAAACTGTGTAAACTAAGATTAAACCAGTCCTAAGATTACAGTCCCAACCTCCACCTAGAAATCTATGCAGGTGCAGCTGCAGACTAATCTCCCCAGAAGAACCAGTCAAATGCACTTCTCTTACAGGGTTCCTACAGGTTTCTAGAAGTAAAATCTAGGACTTTTTAAAGACCATTTAAAAAAATTAATACCCATTTCACAGCCCTACCAGCAAAGAAAAACAAATTCCGTGAGTTTGTTAATTTAATTCTCAAACAAAAAGAATTGTGTAAATCCAAAAGACGTGTGCAGATCCACTCTAGTTGTGGTGGACGTGGCTGGAGTGGTTACAGCTCTAGCAGCTAGCTGGCTACTGTTACCCTCTCCGGGTGTATGAACAGCTGGTTGGCTAAAGGTCTGAAAAACCCCGGCGAGGGAATGGGTTTGTACCTTTGCTCTCACTGAGTTTATGTGATTGGATGACTTGGCATGTGACTCTAGCACTTTCATGCCCATTGCACCCAATTGAATAGTTTTTTTTTTTTTTTGCATACAGTGCAAAAAACAACCAACAATGAAAAGCTTGTTTTTCTAACCAAGCTTGATTAGATTTATATTTCCCCATATCCCCTACACGTAATGAGTAGCCTAGTTAGGTGATAAAAAAGTTGTGATCTCCATTTGCATTGTGGTCAAAGACTATAGGTGTGGTCCGCTTGAATGTATCTGTAATTTTTCACTCACTGTATTTTTTCCCTGGCTGTCTTGCCTTCTGATTGGTTCCACCCCATCACTCCTAATTTAGGCTACGTTATTTGATGAAAATAACCGGAAAAGAAAGTACAGCACAAAATTTAAGACCCAGCTTTCAAAATTCAAGACTTTTTCAAGACTCCAAGGTATTATTTCTAAATTCATGAATTCAATGCTTTTAAGACTTTTTAATACCCTGCAGGAACCCTGTCTTAATATCATTCCCTTTGATCAAGTACATTCCATGTTGTGACAAAATCTACAAACTTATTAAGTGAACAGAGATTTTGAGTGGATGTGAATCTTCTCTAACCTGTCTTTGTGTAGAGCACCAGAACATTGGTTCTCGTTCTGAGCAGCTTCTTGAAGTCTTTGTGGTCACTGACTTTCTCTATGAGAGGAGACACCTTCACAGCCTCCAACATTGACAGCAGCCACACCTGTGAAAGATGCACATAAACAAAACTTTAACCAAACCACACATTGTGGGATGACTCCACCACATTTCATTAGGACAGGTTATTAAAATGTAATACTTTTCATTACCAAACTAAATGTGTCCATAAAACCGAGCACAAAAAACTTCAGCAATAGACATAAATGTATTTAATAGCTCCAAAATTATCAGTTTTAGAGTTCAACAAATACTGCAGGCCAGATTATCATTTAGCTTGTTTAAATGTTTATGAGCTTCAACATAGCCCATAATAACCAATTCCTATTAAACCACGGAGACACAGATAAGACGAGATGCCACTTCTTGCGACAACCTGCACCAAAGGCATCTTCGAAATTAGCAACAGGTGGTAACATCTGCATCGGAATGGCTCATTCGACTTTGCAAACATTGGTAGATGGGCTAATAGTGTGAAACATTCAATATAAGCCATAAAATCCATCCTGTAGAGCTTGTCCTTTAATCAAAGATGACTAAAGTGGAAGAAAAAACAAAAGAGAGACTGATTACACTTCAGCCACATAAAATCATTTCCATGCATTCTAATTCTCTCTTTGCCATCACCATTCATTAAAAAGCTTCTCATTTCTGCCTACAGAGAACTAAATTGGACACCAAACACTGCCTGCTCACTCAGCGGATCCAGTCTGCTGAGCGATATCACCCAGAATGAAAACAAGCACCTGTCAGACTCATTTTCTATTTTAATTCCTAACTAGATGCTCCTCCAAGGTGAGAGTGCTGTGAATTTTAAGACACTACAATTTGCATATCAGTAATTTCAAAATTAACACAAAGAAACCAAGTAACAAAAAAAGCAAAAAGAAAAGGGAACTTAATTTCCAGTTTATTTACATATGCTGTACATCCTTTAGCTATTTTGCTCCTGTACAAGACAAAGTGACAAGAGGCTATTCCAGCTGATACTAAGTGAGAGGATTTTGTTGAAGAGTTACAGGTCAACAGTTCAGCCATGGCTTACTTGAAGGAACAGAGAACCGTGCATTCTCACACCCACAACCAAATTTTGAGAACCTGGACTGAGAGACTAAATTAAATGACTTGGAGCGAACCCATGCAAGCAAATGGAAAACATAATTTAACCTGCAGGTTTGAACCCAACACCTGCTTGCTGTGAGGAGACGTCACTACCCACCACCCCACCCGCCACCCATATGGTACTATGCGAGGAGTACGATCAGTCTTACTAAGTATAATTTGTGTTTAGGTTGGGTGTTTTTGTCACCTGTGCACAAGTAATTAGGTAGATTTGGCGACAAGGTAAACACAAGCTGTGGCAGTTTTTGTGTGGGACTCATCGGAGGCACTTGGCTGATGGTGGGCTAATTAGAGGTTTGGCTAGGTGACACTTGTTTGGAGAGGTGGTTATGAGACAATGAAGGTAGGAATGAGCTTAGATTGAGAGTCAAAGGAGGCGACAGATGGTCCAAGTGAATACGGAAATTAAACACTTGATGGAACCTAGAAGGATTGATTATACAAAATGTAAACAAAAAAGTGCTGCTTGAAAATTTACATTTGAGTTTGAGGAGAACCAATGATAGTCACATCAAAAGACAAAAACCTTTTGTATTTATTCATCAATGTTTTGTACCTTCCAGAGTCTGGCGATATCTCCAGTTCAAATATAAACACTCCATGCTTTTAGCAAAGAAGTTTAGTGCTGTGGTTTGGAAAGAATTTCTGGATGTTTTGACACGTTTATGTGACACTAGTTCGCCACTAGAATACATTATGAATGCTGAAGTCCATTATGCACACAGCTGCCATCATCATCTACTTAGGGAGCGAGCTGCAAGCTTTCAGATCCAACTTTCAACCTTTCAGGCATGACTTTGTGATACAACTCTGCTAAGCTGGGGTTTTAACAAAGTGATTAAATATTGTAATCCAAGCAGGCTCAGGCTTTAAATGGAGACATTTTCACCATCAATAAGTAGTTTAGTTGAACATATATAAAGATCAGCTGGTAAATGCTGCTTTAGTACATATCTTGGCTTTGGAGAGATAAACAATCTGCCGATAAGTTTAATGTGGAAACCAAGCACATCTTTAGACAGTGTTGCATGAAACTGGCACCACTCCTACAACTGAGGCAGAAAAGAAGGACACTCATGCTGTCGTCAAACCAAAGCCGCTGATGGCTGTGATAACACATCTCTTCCACTAGTTAAAGAGTGTGTCATCTTCCAGTGACAGATGGACAATGATAGAAATGACTAGACTGTGCTGACAGTTTCTCTGCAGAGCATTGTAAGTGACAGGCTCATTCAGAAGCACTATTACAGCACTGCTGATGATTTAAACAGAACTTTTATCACAGTGAAGTACGTGAACAGGCAGTGGGAGCAGAGAAAAAAATGAATGTTTCAGAGCAGTGTGGTGTATGGTGCATTCAAATTACATGAGTGAAAATAAAGATTTATTTTTATGGTCTCCATAAATTTTTTATTCATTTTATCTGCAAATTGCAATCATCAAAACAGATTTATTGCATAGGTTTTCTACCAATTCACCTCTTTTATAGTGTAACAATCATTGCAACTTGGAGCTATGGACAAAATCATTTACTTTCTTTATTAATTTTTTGTAAAATAAAATCTTATTGAATATGTAAAAATATTTTTTCAGGGTCTGAAATGCAGATCAGATATACATATACAACCATACATAGAGTGTGTGTGTGTGTGTGTGTGTATATATATATATATATATATATATATATATGCGCATTTCTGACAGTAAAGGTAAAAAATAGGAAGTTTTCACAATTAAAAAATAAAGGGAAAACAACAAAAAACAAAACAAACATTCCAACAAGTACACATCTCACTGATACTTCATACTTAAAGCCTTACATTCAATGCTGTTTAAACCTTGCAGCTTTGAGGCATTGTTGCTCCACTTAAAACTCCTGAGTAGGTTTAAATAGTGTGGAGTGTGCATGTACATGAAGACTAACTGTCAGAAGCAGCAAAAGATCTAGTATATTCAGCCAGGTCCGTTTCTATAGATTCAAGCAAAACATGTTGCAGTTTGCTGTATTTATCTTTTCTAATGAAGGAAAAGATAAACATAGTTCACTGCACCGATTGGTGAATGAATGCTAATATACAGTTTTTAATATAACTGTGCAGCAACACTAATTCTTTTCCTTAAGCTTCAAATAACTGGTCTTCATCACCAACACTAAGTGAAATTCCCATCTTGACATCATGTTCATGGTTTCTGTAACTAAATGATTTACACCATCAGTAAACTCAAATGTGATTTTCATTTGATGCCCCATTTATGCAAACCAAGGTGTTCTTGTTTGAGTCATTCATAGCTTTTTGATGCAATTACGATACATACAAACTTGCATCAAGGAATTGTCAAAATATTTGCCCCCAGGCTGCACTACATTTAAAACAGAAAAGGTTCTGTAGAGAAAAATTACAGCATGGTGGCAGCATCTACAAATCCAACTAAATATGTAGTCTTTTCAGGTCTTACCTTTACGTGATTAAGAAACAAGATATAGAAATTCCAGCAGTTTTTCTGGTTTCCTGCTCATCTAAAGTCAGATCATAAAAAACATATATATATTTTCAAAGGGAAATCAAAGATGCCATATTTTTCAGAATCTCTCGAAAAGATCAGAGCCAATACATAACTTATAAATATAAAATACAAGTCTTAACATTCAAAATGTCATTTAATTGCTCAATTTCCCTTTTACAGCTGGATTATTTATTTTCATTTTTTCAAATAAAACTAAAAGGCAATGGTAAATTTTTGCAGATGAGTTAGCAAGTCCCATCACTGACAGTGAAGCTCACATGAGTATAGTCCAGATAAATTAGAGTTCACAAAGCAGAGTTTCAGTTTGGATATATCTAACCTGAAGACAACAAATTAGCTTTACTGGCCTGTGGGAGAAGCATCACAATACTGCTGTGTTCTTACATGTCCCAACACCATCTTTTTTTCTTTTTTTTCATCTTTCGTAATTATCATTATGCTACAAGTGAAAAGTCTGGTTGCTGAAAAGCAAATTCATGGTGAAGAGATACAAGGAGAGCAGCACAATTTGGCTTAACGTGCAAAGTTATTTCTCTAATAATTGTTACACAGGTATCAAACATGAACATTTTTTTTTTTTTTTTTACTACAAAAGAAGGTCGTTAGAATTATAAATCATTCAGATTATTATGCATCAACTAATCCTATTTTC
>JAPMNP010725156.1:0-18696 GCA_029874935.1 Atherina boyeri
TCTCAACACACATAAGCATGCATTGAATAATAGATGAGTCTTGTAAAGATATAGAGGGAGCAATGATTAATTTGCAACATTCAACTGTGTCTAGACTACTGATAGCAGAGGATGTATGTTTTGTTCTTTATGGCTCTGCCCGTGCACAGGGAGACGCATGTGCTCACAGGCCTCCAAAGCACCACTCTTTCTGTGCTGATAGGAGGATCAAGATGCTCATGTAGTCGAGTATGCTATTAACACAAAAGGGCATTTAGTCCACCCGAGTCCCCAGACATGGCATTTACACATAAAAGGTGCTCAGAGATAAACAGAAGGGGGATAGTAAAGCGAAGAAACAAAGTGGGTTCTGCTCCACTCTGTTTTCAATGTGTGGACGACCATATATATTCTCTCTGTGTCTCTGCCATCATAACACACTGTAGCCTGCTGGCTTGTCAGCTCAGCTTAGACACTAAAAGAATAAAGACAAGATTGAGTGAAATACACACCAGCAAGTTCCCGGTCCAACATGTCGATAAAACTCTCAAGTTCTCTTGTGTCTCCCAGCTTGGCTGCAGAAGGACAGAAGAAAAAAAAGGATTCAAGGAATTATAAAAAAAAAAAAAAAAACAGCAATGGAACATTTTTTTGTAGGGAAATGCAGCTTAGTTTAGTGGTATTTCCTTTGGCTTAAGTCATCTAAGTCCCAGAATTACATATGAACTAAACTTCTTTTGGACTGACTGAAACATTCTCTGCTTCTTTTGAAGAAAAACTAAAACAATGTGCCTCAAAACCTGAATAGCTTGATGGATCCCACCAGGATTTCTGCCGTAAATATCACAGCTACTGTTCATAAAAGTATGCAGAGCAAATGTGACCTTCTGGTCTGCCTGTTGATTTTACCTATTTAAATCTAAAAGTCTTTGCATGTAAATGCACCAAAATATTACAAAACTAATTTATCTACACACACACACATGCCTGAGCCAAACTCCCCACTGTAAAACAGCACAAATAACGCCTGCAGGAGACTTTGAAAGAGGGGTGCTGAGACGTCAGAGTCGCAGCAGGAGGGGCTCTGTTGTGCAAAAACAAAAGAGCTCTGAGCCTAATGTAGAAGGTTTGTGTGTGGTTGTGATTGTGATCAGAGCAAAAGTGATAGTGATCACTGTAAGAACAAGGGGTATCTGGATGGAGATGGGCTGATAGGAGGTACCTTTCGGTGCCAGCGTTACGCCTGCTGTGTGAAGCTCCTCCTCGCTGGTATTCAAACTGTTTCCCATAGACGCTTCACTGCCTGTGGGGGGTGAGAGCAGATAATAAGCACTTAAGGGCAAACCAAGTAAATGATCAGGGACAGTAACAACACTGATAGCACAAAATAGGAGCCGCATGTGATGATAATAACATTTATAAACTGATGGTAAATTCCTGTTTGCAAGTGACTCCCATGAGCCAGCTTCAAAACTTGAAAGCAGCATTTTGGGGGCCAACATATTTTCAATAATAGCAACACATGGGAGGAGGAAATAAAACTCCTCTTTTATCTCATTATCGTCAACGAATGTGCAACAATATCAGGGAATAAAAGACAATTAGAAAAGATGGGTTATCCATAATTGCAGCTCGTTCTAAAACATGGCGATTGTTATGAGCAGAACAGCCACTTTTGGAGAAGAGGACAAGGATGTGTCCTCTTGTATCGCCGATTTCATGCAAATTCTAAGTACCACACTGCAGTTGTTTGGCCTGATAAAGGAGCTCAGCTTGGTGGCTACTGGGAAAAACTTACAATGTTATTCATCAGAAAATGATGCACAAAAAATGCTTAAAAGACCTATTTATATGTATAAAATACATATAACTCACTGTAATCAGAGTCCTCGACTCCACTGTCGTCCCCCGGCCCTGTGCGACTCTTGGCTTCGAGCAGGACGTGTTTGTAAGCATGCTGTTTGCTTTGAGAAGGGGCCTTCAGCTCCTCCACCACATCCTGGAACTCCTGCAGCAGCTCACCCAGTTCCAGCTCCAAGTCTGTGGAAAATGTGACAGCATTTGGAAAGAAATCATACACTCCACTGAGAGAAAATTGCAAGATCGTCTCAACTTATTTCATCAGCAGATAAAGTCGTAAGAGTACAGCAAAAACTAAACGGCATATGATGTTCTGGGTCATTTTGAAAAACTAAATATATATTTTTAAGACCACAATCAAAAAATAAAAAAAGCTTTCAACATTTTAAACCTCAAAAATGTCTGAATATGGGAACTTAGGTGGGAAAAAAAGAGAAAAAAAAGAAGCTAAATAAGAGCAAAAGGCAGCTTTTGTTAGTTTTTGCCAGTAGGCTGTATCAGATAATTGGATGACTAAAGGAAAAAAATAAGCCTAGCAGACAGTATGGCATATAAAAGAGACAGCTGGTAAAACAACTGTGTTAGATATATTACACCATAAATCAATATATTGTGCTGCAGGATGCTGTAAAACAACATTTTAGGCAACTTTTTTAATAAATGCAGCTTTATGAAATAAGATGTACAGTTCAGCATCAGCACAACTCAGCTTGTTCAACATTCTATGACATAAATATGAAAAAGTTTTAATGAAGGGTGAACCAGACAGAAAGTAAAAGGGGACCAATGATAGTTAATATCTTTAGAGGTCTTAGTTCAAGCAAATTATGGATATACCATTAGATATATGATCTCAAGTGAATAAAACTGTACAAAATAAAGATAAATAAGTGATTAAGTTCCAATACAGCATATTCAGCAGATGAACGTCGGTCAAACACGTGTGAAATTCAAGTTGACATGTTTAAACTGTCCTCTCTCTTTCTGAAGTTTTGATTTACAGCCAATCAATGCGATGTCAAGGCAAATCATATGGAAACTTTTTTTCAAGGAAAACAAGAAAATACAATTTGCTGATATTGCTTATAGCTGTTGCCCATGATCACTATTACTATCACTTAAAAATTAATGACTGAAGTCGTCGCAACTCACCCGCGTGAATGTCTGAGGACATGATGGAAGGATGAAATGAAACACCACCAAGCTGCTGCTGCTGCTGCTGCTGAGCGTCTGAGTTCAAAGCGGTTTGAAGCTGACAGGAAATATTGAAGTTTTATTCAAGAGCTCTAAGCAGCCTCTCAACCCGAGGACCTAACGAACCAATCAAGCCGCAGTAAAACCTCAGAGGTCTACTGTAAGTGGAAAAAAGTGGGCGGTAAGTAGGGAAATATTTACGCAAATGGCTGAGACAGGAATAACCCGTTACGCAACTCAAGTAAAGGAAGTATTCCGCATTCTTCCGTAATAAAAGAGAAACTTTGTGAGCTCAACAGTTTGTTATTCGTGGATTCACCAAATGTCAGGCAAGATAATTAAATGCACGCCAGCACATTGTACATTCAGATCACATTACACTACATTCAAGCGGGAGCGGCTGTAGCTCAGGGGAAGAGCAGTCGTCTACCAACCCAAGGGTCGGTGGTTCGATTCCAGGCTTCCACAGACTACATGCCGAAGTGTCCTTGGGCAAGACACTGAACCCACTCTGCCCCCCGATGTGCCTATCAGGGTGTGAATGGGTGAATGTGAAATGTAGTGTAAAGCACTTTGGATAAAAGCGCTATATAAGTACAGGCCATTTACCATTTACCATTTAAACTGGGTGGATGGATCCTAAAGTTGTTGACATCCTTAAATAAATAGGATGTCAAAATACAAATAAATTGTATTTTGTCAAAATACAAATAAATTGTATTTTATTAGGAAAAATGTGCAAAAACAAAAATTTCTCAGTGTACTGGAAGTTGTGCAGTTCTCTGCTCTGGCTATAGAGGACCCTGAATAGACTGAGGGTCTGCATGTTGATCAGTAGGCTATAAAGAAACTAAAAACCCTCAAACACATGTAATTGGCCTACCACAGAGTAGCCTATATATTCCATGTGAAGTTTTTTTTATTTTATTCTTTATTACTGAAGTAAAGCAAATACTTAATCATTTCAAACAAACAAAAAAGTATGGGTAAATGCCTTTTAGAGACCATTTTATAATTTTCCAAATGATCAAACACCAACTGACAATTTAGAGACTTGTTAGATAAATCAGTTCCAAAAATAAAACATTATTATTATTAATAATTATTAGCAGAGTGCAATCCGAGTCAGACTCTCAGATCCATCAGTTCAGGTCAGCTGGTAGAACCCAGAGTCCAGGGTAAATATGAAGAAGCAGCATTTAGCTGTTACACTGCAAAAAACTGGAATAAACTCCCAACAGGGTTAGGTTAGCCACAAGAGAAGAGATCTTTAAATCAAGATTAAAAACAAGTTTCTTTTCCTGTGCCATTTTATGCACTGTATTTGAAAAAATGTGTTATATAAATAAACTTAACTTGCCTTGCCTGAAGTGCTGATGACAAGCAGTTTCTTTTTTTCATCAATGTTGAGGAAATCATCACATTATACATATGTTTCTACTCGAATGCAAGGATTCTTAATTATTGCAAACCACTAATCATCATGTTAATTATAAAGATTTGGGAAGCAAAATACATTTTCACAAAAGAAAAATGTGCACAGAAAACTATTAGAAAACCGTGTAAACATTTAGAAATAGTTTGTTAGGTGTGCCTCCAAAAGGAGTTTATGTAAGTGCATTAGAAGGAGCTAACCTACTGTATAGTGTTAACAGATTGTTTAAGTCCAAGCTAATGCAGCTAAACCTGTTTGCTCCTCTGAAATCTCATCTGATTGTTGGAAAGTAGTCCAACTGTTGTGTTGTTGTAGTAAGTGTTGTAGGAGGGGCATCAATGAATTATGCCTTCAGCTCAGCAGGTTTAAATTGCTGTCTCTGTCCTCGGTGATCAGTTGCTGCCGGGGTGCTTGGGTAACATGCACAAGGGCGATGGGCCATGGGACTCCTTATAATATGAACTGGACTGGACTGCTACAGGTCAGTGAGTCAAAAGAAAAGTGGCATCTTATTTCTGTTTGTGCATAATAAAAACTAAATGTACTAAATGCAAGATATCTTGAAAGGCTGTTGCTTTTATAAGATATTCAAAAGGTCTCTGAATTTAGATATATTATACATTTGTTGTATAATATCTGCAAATATGTGAGAGAAAATGCCTTGTGTTATTTGTACATGAGAGTAATTGTTTGAACATAAGTAAGAGGCATCGCATTACCATCATTGCACTGTTGTCTGCTTTTCAAAGAGCTCACTGAGCCATGGAGTTTAAGTTGTCACCATCTGATAAAATGTCTTTTGAACTTCGTTCAGGTTCAAAGGAAAAGGAATTAAAATACAGGTAGATTTTTTCAAACAAAAAAAAAAAAAGGTTGTTAAGTTTTTTTTTCTTTCTTTTCTCTCCTCACTAGAGTCTGCTGCTTGTGGTCCACATTAAGAAGATCACATGTGGCTCTGTACAGTTTTTATTCCCAGAGGAACTGGACCCTGGTACTCTGGTTGGATCACTGAGTGGACATTTTTCTCCACCATACCAGCTCCTGACCCAGACGTACCTGCGGATGGACACAAACACAGGGGATATCTACACTACTGAACGAAAAATGGATCGTGAGGATCTCTGCCCTCGGGAAACAAAGGATGAGGAATGCATTATTCTGCACAATGCTGTTGTGGGGCCCTCAGGAGACCTTATACAGTTTCCTGTGATCATAAAGGATATCAATGACAATGCACCACATTTTGAAAATACTAAAATTCACCTTAAGGTGCCTGAGGATGTCACTGTGGGGACCAGTTTCCAGCTGGATGACCAGGCACAGGATAGAGATATCGGCAATAATGGAGAGCTGCGGTACCACCTTGAGGGTTCTGGTGGAGTTTTCGTTTTAAAAGTCGAGAAAGACAGACTTTTAATCAAACTTGTTGTGCAAAAAGCTCTAGATAGGGAAACTCAGGACTTTTATTCGATGAGGCTGGTGGCCACTGATTGTGGGGACCCCCCTTTAAATGCATCAGTAGCTTTAACAGTCACAGTGACAGATGTCAATGATAACTGCCCAAGCTTTTCCTCTGACAGCCCACACAATGTCACCATCCAAGGAGATTCCCCAAAGAACATGGTGGTAACTCGGGTCACAGCCACAGACCCAGATACAGGTCCAAATGCTGCCATCATTTACTCCCTCAGTCCCCAGGTCTCTCAGCGAGCCAAGAAGCTCTTCAGCCTCAGCAGCCACACTGGGGACATCAGACTTGCACAAGACCTCCACAGTGATGACTCTGAGGAGTTGGTGTTGAAAGTGTTGGCAACCGGTCCTCACTGCCCCCCAGCAGTAAGTCAGGTAACCATATCCGTGCTCCCCAAGGTGAACCAAAAGCTTGCGATCAAGATCAGGTTCATAGCTGAGCATCAAACCCAGACTATGGTGTTACCAGAGAACCAGCCCCCCACTGTCTTAGCTGTTTTAGAGCTTGAGGGTGACAGCAGCTTTAAAGGCTCATCTCTTGCCATCGAAGGTGATGTGCCTTTCTCTTTGAGCGCACAGAATGACAAATATCTGCTTTCCACATCAAAGTCCCTTGACTATGAGATGAAAAGAGAGCATAGCATTTCTGTGGTAGTGCATAGCAGATCAGCTGAAGGATCTGTTATCGTATCATTGAGGAAAAAGATCAAGGTACTGGTGTCAGACGTCAATGATAATGCCCCGCATTTCTCCCAGTCTCAATACCAGCTGGAAGTGGAGGAGAACAACCAACAAGGAATTTCACTGTTGCAAGTGTCAGCTTCTGATGCCGATAGTGGCTACAACGGCAGGGTGACCTACAAGNTGCACAAGTACGCGCCTGCCATCTTTAACATGGACTCAGTGACAGGTCAACTTTCTGTGTTGGCTCCACTGGATAGGGAACAGCAGGGTGTGTACAAGCTGACTGTGTTTGCTCGAGATGGTGGCTCCCCTCCACTAGAGTCCCGGGCCACTGTAATCATTCGTGTTCTGGACCAGAATGATAATCCACCTGTTTTTGTAACCCCTCACTTTATCTTTTTCATCCCAGAGAATGTACCACCACTTGCACAGGTGGGGAAGATAGAGGTTAAAGACCCAGATGAAGGGGAGAATGGGAAAACAGGATTGCAGGTTGTCAACAGCAGTGCACCTTTTGTTGTGGATAACACACAGGGAACACTACGCACCACCACCAACTTGGACCGTGAGGCAGTGGACCGCCATGAACTCTACATATTGGCCAGTGACAATGGCCATCCGGTCGCTTTGACTTCCATTGCCAGAGTGACTGTCTTTGTGGAGGACATCAATGACAACCAGCCAAAAGTGATCCTTCCCAGCAGCAACTCTTCCTGCCTCACCGTCTCTCCAGGTACTCTGGCAGGNAGTATGGTAACAAAGATCTATGCTATCGATGAGGACTCCGGGCTGAATTCAGAGATCACATACTCTGTTGTGGCAAAAGAGCCACAGCAAAAAAGCAGCCCCTTTCAAGTAGATTCAAGATCAGGAAACATCACCTTAAATCATCAGCTTCTCCATAAAGACATGGGAATGCATCATCTGTTCATTGTAGTGAGAGACAGTGGGAAACCAACACCACTTTACACCACTGTCTGGATAAATCTGTTGGTCAACGAAAGCATGGAGCATTGTTACTTGGACAAGGTGCCTGAATGGACATGGTCATCGGACCTGATTCAAAGCCCTTCAAAAGCTTCCATCTGTGAAACAGATAGTACTACATATGACCGGGTGACACTTTTCATTAGCCTGGGCATGTTCCTGGCATCTATGGTTTTTTTGCTAACAACTTGTTTATGTCTGAAAAACACAATTCTACAAAAGAACAGGAGGAGAAACATGGTGGAGAGTGATATTCCTCTCAGACTCAAAGACAAACATTATTCTGATGAATAGAGCAATCAAAAGAGTCATCTCTATCACAATTCCAAAAAGGAAAACAGTCAGAGAATTAAACATCTTTGAGCATTTGTCTCAGGCTTCTTGCATTTCTCTTGGTCATTGCATGAATCTGATAAAAACCACGAGATCAGATGTTTGTCAGCAGCAAAACTGAGAAATTCTATAGAAAGAGTCAATCAGTTTCCTGATAAGTATACTTTCAGAGCCACCACAATAGGATTAAAAAAAGTTATTTTATAAGAGAAGTATTTCCAGTTAGGTTTTCTTCTTGTGTGTTTTACAGAGCCTCTAACATTATAGGCATAACTTGTCACGGGTGATGTATGCACTATAGCCACTGAAAGATACAACATATCAGAGCAAGTCAGTGGTGAGACACCAGCATTGCCTGTAACCACTTTAAGGACTTTTACCCATGACCCCTGCAAGCAGGAAAATTGAGGTAATCATTTGCTAAGTCGATTGGGTCTCTCTCAGATGTCGGACTCTGACTGATGGGGATTCTGCCGTATTAAGACACACAAAGGGGTTTAATGTTCCTTCAGTGGGGAAGTGTTGAAAGTCTACAAAGAAGTAGTCATGAGATGAGCTCAGGAGGAAGAGAGCAACTGCAGACAGGTGAGCGGTGGCAGAGGGAAGGCACACCAACTTCTCAAGTCTCCGCCTCTCTAACGTTACCTGATAACAGAGCTTCTAACACACCACACTGGATCGCACCCGCAAGACAGAAACGCTAACATGCAACATTAAATGCCTCAACAGCCTTGTTAATATATTAACAGATGTTAGGGATGAGTTCAAAGAAGTCTTTACAAAAGGCTGTTGCTCTCATGTTGAAATGATGCATTTAGGGAACAATTGAGATCTAAAGCAGGTTAAGTGATGCATTAAATATGAATGAGTCAGGGTACAAGGTGTTTTCATATCTGGAAATGTGCTAAGTGGGAGGGTTAATTGTTTTAGCGTTCAAAAAACAAAATTTATCTTTTCATCTTTACAGTATTGTGAACAATTAAGCAATTCTTTCAATGTGCCCGTGTGTGAAAGGAAAGTAGGAATGCAAGGAGACAGAGCGTGTACAACACAATGTACAACAACCTGGTTAGTGGAGAACAAGGCTTGTATAACATGAGTGGGGTCTCTGAGGATTTCTGAGCTAGCAGCTGAAAAATAAATAATCTAATAGAGGTGCACTGTGAGACTAACCATATTAACTGAGAATAAATGAAGAGCTCTGTAACCAAATTCCAAATTAAAGTAGGCTACCTCCTTTACAAGAGCAATCACATATTCTGTTGGATTAAAAAAAATTATGCAAAAGTAGGTCTGTTGTTTTAAAATGGTCCTCATATACCTGACAATCATGTTTAAAGGTTGCTTCTTTTTTTGGATAGAATCATATAATCTGTGTAGATAACCTTTAAAGAAAATTACCTATAACTCGTAATTTCAGTTGTGATATTGAACCACTGTTAAAAAGAATCCTGTGACAGGGGAAAGTGTGCCATCTACTGGACACAGATTAAACCCAATCTGGCTGCTCTTTCGGATATTTGGCCAGAGGGTGAGGATGAATCAGAGGACAGTCTCTCACTCTGCCACTGTCAGGTCGCCTGAAATCAGGGATGTGTCCACGCTGCATGCTGCCCTGTTTCGCTCACAGCACATCTCATTGTACTCAATTTATGTTTTGGTGTTTTCCTTCCTCTCAAACTGAACATTTAATCGTAGGTTAAGGGCTGGATTTGACCCAACTTTGGTGGATTATGTTTGAATGCATGCTGAGGCATTTTGGATCACACAACCTATTTTTTTTTACAACAAAAAAGCTCACTGTTGAGATGCTGAAAAGTTTGCTTCCCTTCTTTGCTCTTTAGCTATTCTGCCTAAAATACTCACATGCACATTAAAGGTCTGTCTGAGTACCCTATTTAATATGACTTTAACAGAGCATGCCAAGGTGGGACACCATTTAAGACAGCAGCGATAAAGCACATATCAGTTTTTCCAGAACAGATTTCAGCCCTTTCATGTTCAGCACTGTATCTCAAACACTGCAGTCAGATAAGATCTGACAATCTCCTAAGTCTGAATAGCATCACCAGACTGTCCAATGGTTAGTTTTAGGCTATTTCATGTCCCTTTTACTTACAATAAAGGTCTGCACATGGAATCTATCATTGTCACTTATTTTCATTTATTCTGATTACTTTCTTTAATTTGTTTGGCAAATATGATTGCACATGGGTTTATTATTTATTCTGTTTTTCAAATTAATTATTATCCTTCGTTTAACTGCTTATGTCGCTATGTATGCGCTTCTCTAGCTCAATAAAAAATATTTTGCACAACATAGGCTAACTTGTTTTAATCTCAGTCACTGCAAAGATACTCTGATAGTTAGCCTTCAGTTTTTTTCGATGACCACTAGATAGGAGAAGAAAACTTTTCCACTAGAAGAAAAAAACTGCCCACTTGTGTATTTGCATAAGAAGCTGCATGTTGGTCTCTGTCCATGCAAATTGGCATCAACAATGAACTTACTAAATGTCTGCAAGTTTAAGAACCCCGACCTCCTCATTATTCCCCGCCCCGAAGTTCATTGAAAAGCGACATTGTTTCTTTAAGATTGCACTTGCAGTCATCTGCGGGTCTGTCCATTGTTGGGGGAACAGAACGCGAGTTGAGATTGATATACGGGGGCCGAAGTCGAGAAGCGCATATCATCAGCGGACCAGCTGCGGTGCAGGCGGCGGTAGTCAACAAGTCCTGAACGCATCCTTCCAGACATGGGTAAGAACTTGCAGCAACCAAAGCCTGCTGCCTTTTATATATTATTTTCACTAAGTCTCAGTTTGATTGTATGTGTGCACCCTGATATCAGTGGGACAATGAAAGAGAATCGGAAGTTATTAAGTTTTATTTAATAATTATTTTGGTTAGTTTATAGGGCAGCGACACACCGGCTGATGCACCACTGATGTGAGATTTATTTCATGCTTGAGATGACAGGGCTACTTTCACGAGAGCCTTTGTCGCGTTTGCTTTCGGTCATAGTCTTTCTCAATTTTTAGAGAGAACTTGGCCTCAGCTTTGCATTTTCAAGCAGATGTTTTCTACCAGTCTTTACATTTGGGTCATAATCGGGACNGGACTCTGCGGGCCACAGTGGTTCAGAACACAGACTGATGTCTTGATTAGTTAATCGGTACAAGGTGCGTTTAAAGGCTCGCAAGTTATATTTGACATTTTAAAGTTCTGGAATTTGTAGCTCACTTACAACTTGTTGCCTAGCCCTATATTTGCATTTTTTTTTTTGGTGCACACGTACTAACTTTGATTAGTTTAATTAGTAATGTCAGGATGCTGAGTTTCCATGTGAAAAGTTGTGCTATCTAAATGACAGAAGTCACAGTTGGTGCTTCTCTCACCCAGACAGAAAACAAAGCCATGTGTAGATGTGTTCCATTAAAGAGCCATCTATTTGCCCCTTCCTGCCATCTGTGTTTACTGTAATGGTACCAACCACAGTCTGTCTGCTCCCATTGTGCTTGTCTGTGTGGATGCAAGCATGCAAGTGTGTAATGACACACATGTACACAGTTGCATTGTTTGTTTAGATTTCCATCCTCTTGCAGTGCTGGCAGTTCCCTACTATCATTTTCCCATCCTCGTGTGTCTCCCCAAAAGGAAGTCTGAGTGTGTGCATGTGTGTGTCAAGCAAAGAGGTGCCTCTGGCCTTTGTTTGCTTGACATTGGTGGCCCTTGTGCCCCTTCGATTCTGTGGGACAAAGACTGTTGTCTCTCCAGTCACAAAAGCAGCCTCTCTCTCTGTCTCACTTTGTCTCTCCTCTTCGTCCTCCCTCTTTTCTCACACTCCTCATGCTGTGTGGTGAATGGAGTCAGGGTGTGAGGTGGGGTCGGAGCAGGTGCAACCCCCGTGCCTTCAGCCCTTGGCATCCATCCAAACAGCACATGAATTCAGAGGAGAATGCACAGCTTTAACAAGTGAACTTCCAGTTGCAGAGTGGCACAGTCACAAAATGAGCAAATGTTCCATGAGAAGCTGGTTCAGTTGATTGCTGTAATCTCAAATGACCACTTTTAATTTCTATTCTTGTTGATAGTTTCTGGAAATTTCCATCTCCAGCTGAGTTGTAGAATTTTTTTGTGGAATCACCCCACGAAAAAATCTCATCATACAGTTTTTGAAGGAACTACTTTCTACGAAGAGCACCAGTTTCTGTTATAGTTTGCATAGTTCAGTAATATGCTGTTTTCTTTCTGCCCTGACTTCATGTCTGCTACCATTTCTTGACCAACAGGTTGTTATGACTGCTGTATGCGTTGTTTGGGTGGGGTGCCATATTGCTCCCTCATTGCCACATTGCTGTGCTTCTCTGGCATTGCCCTCTTCTGTGGCTGTGGGCACCAGGCGCTCACAGAGACAGAGAGACTCATAGAGACTTATTTTGCCCGTAACCTTCAGGACTACATCACCCTTGCCTACATGTAAGCCACATTTTCTACATTTCTCTCTTCAGTGATTCCTCTCAGGCTATAAACTCTAATTTGAAGGCTTAGATTATGCATAACACCGCATTTCCGTCTGTGTTTCTCTCCCCATCTTCCTCCATAGTATTCAATATTTCCAGTATGTCATCTACGGTTTGGCCTCATTTTTCTTCCTTTACTGCATCGTGCTGCTGGCCGAGGGCTTCTACACCACAAGCGCTGCCAAGCAAACCTTTGGAGAGTTCAGGAGCACCATGTGTGGCCGCTGCCTCAGCTCCTCGGTGAGATGGCCCAGGGTGGAACAAGGAAAGGGGACAAGAAATAGTGGGCGGGATTAATGTGTATATCATTCCCTGTTGGGTCCTGAAATTTTTAAGGGTCCTAAAAAGCTTTGGGGACAAGCAAATATTAGTATAAAGTGTGTTTTATGTTTGAGTGGTAAGATAAGTAAAGCTTAACGGAAAAGGAAATATTGAACTGAGCTGTTATGTGTATCTGTTTATCATAATTCTTATTATGCTTTTCTCTGTACAGTTTATAGTGATGACGTATGTACTGGCTGTACTGTGGCTGTTGGTATTTGCCTTCTCAGCATTGCCAGTCTACTTCTTTTACAACATGGATGCAACTTGCCACACCATTGACGTTCTCACTGAGACTCCAGCAAGTATCAACCAGCTCTGTGTTGATGCAAGGCAATATGGTAATATATCTTGTATGGATACCAAGGTTACTGCATCTTCAGTCATGGAAAATGTCAGATTTTTCTCTAGTCTCTTATGACAAAGCCCATGAACAGTCCAGTATCAGTGAAATGGGCATTTGTAATTAACTTACGTAGGGGTCAGTCTTAAGTCATTCAACAAGTGCTAAATGCTAAAGTCAGCATGCTAACATGGATCTAGTCGGGGTATTCTAACATTGCTCAGCATGCTAACATTTGCAGATAATAAGCTTTAAAGATAAATTCTAGCTGTGGCTGATTTTATAAATTGTTGATATTGATCAATTTATTAAAGTATTGACTTGAATATGGCACTGGAGGAAAAGTCAGAATTAAAAAATCTGAAGGGGAACATGAATATTTGTATCACATTTCATAGCAATTCTTTCTATAAGTGAGACGTTGCTCTGAAAACCAGAGATGGTCAATTTAATTCATGCTTTGAGGACTATTAACACCTATACAAGATCTCATAGTAATCAAGCCAACAGCTGATGAGATGCAAAGTGCCAACAGACCCACAAGCCAGCACTTCCATTGCTAGAGCCCTAGGGCGTAGCCAAAAAGACATTTACAACACAATGAGCCATGGTGTCGTGCTGGGTGGTTTGTTGTTTCATTACCATAAACATGGGCACTGCTGCTTCTTTTTCTTTTTTAGTCAGTCCCACATGTCCTGTCTTCAGGGTGTAAACACTTCCCTCACTAACACATCAAATGTGTAGTAATCCGCAACTGAAAATAATTCCCAACATCCACTATTTACTCCTGTTTGAGCAAAGTTGGCAGAAAATAAAAATGACAGTATCCAATTAAAACTAATTATTTTGTTGTTTGTTTTGTTTTGTTTTATTTTGGACTATTCACTGTATTTGTAATGTCTTCAGTAGTGGAAGAGAAATACATTAGAAATACATAATTGGTTTTGTCTTCATGTGATTTTATAGAAATTAAGGATACTATTTGATAATTTTCTTTAATTTGTATACGCAGGTTAAAAACTGAATTTTGTTTTTTTTATTTTGTTCTGAAACAGGGCTCTTGCCATGGAATGCAGTTCCAGGGAAAGCTTGTGGTATGACCCTGTCCAATGTTTGCAAAACCAGAGAGGTAACAACTTTGTTTTGCTGTCACATTCAATCACTTGCTTGACGTGAAACGAAGGCATGTTATCATCACTGATTTAAATCTCTTCCCATCAGTACCGAATGACCTATGACCTCTACATTGCTGCCTTCGCCGGCGCGGGCATCACTCTCTTGGCTCTGGTGAGTGAGTGTGCAGAGGCCAGTTTTGGGTACAACAGCAGCGTTATGGTTCATGTGACCAAGTGACGCTCAAAGTGTAGGCAGCGAGGCATCTCAGGCCTCCATGACTGATGATTCTTGTACTATTGCTCTCTGTTCCTCTTTGTCAGCTGACACAAGCATCATAATAATGCCGTAATGTCTGGTGGTGTTCCAGCCATGCAGGCAAATGGTGCACCCATTATACTCGCATGCTTCATTACAGAAGCTGTTGTGGTATCAACAATCAAGTTAAAGCCATTAGCCTTCTAGTCATGTTTTGTTGTTATTTGGAGAGTTCTGAGATGTTGTGGGTTTTTCTTCTTCTGTTTGCTCCCTTTTTTATCTAATCCTTTCCTGTTTCTGTTTTTCATAGCTGACGTATACTGTGTCAACCACCTATAACTTTGCAGTTCTACGATATCTTGGGAGAAAGGGCATAGGGGCACGGTGCTAGGCATCCAACTTCCTGTCTACTCTGTCACCACTTTCTCATCGACATGGGGATCTAAAGGGATGGCAATACATCTATCCTTTCATCTGCACTAAACCACCTGTGATCATGGACTTTTAAATATCTTGGTTTTTTATATTTTCACTTGTTGTAAGGTTATTTGTTTTCTTTTTCTCTGTTTCATTGATAATTGCTATTTTGATCACAGGACGTCTCATTTCCTTTGTCACATCAGCAAAATATTTGTACTTTTTAATTTTATTTTTTTATAGTTGCTCACCTGAAGATAAAGTTGAAAACTAATTTATGCCTCTCACTCCTCTAAAGACACAGATAACATGCCACTAATGAATTAACTCACCAATGATCAGCATTTTATAATATGTACAAGTAGTAGCAGCTGTTAAAAGAGAACAGGGGATTAGAGGTTACCATGGCTACCACCCTTCACATCTGGTTGCCATGGTGGCAGACAAGCATGCATATGGAGTCTCACGCTGACCTCAGGACTTTTCTCACGGGCTAGAGAAAAGCCACAACAATGGAGTCATGCCTGTGTCAAAAGCTAGCCAATAAGGAGCCGGCTCTGGGGGCCACCTGCGCCATGAGCCTCTGCCAAGGGGTTATATTACATGTCAAGGGATAGGGCCTTCCGGACAAAGAGAGGGTTAGACCTCAGTGAAGCCTCAATGCCAGCTCCTCTGGGATCACAACCACATGCACATCCACACGCTGCTGCATGACCCTCCCACCCACCTCCCCTAAAATAATGGAAAAGATGGATTCAGAGTAAGGGGACTTAAGGAATTTTAGGTCATTTTCCATAGTCTGTTACTGACAAAGGGGTCAGTATTGTTTAGATCTAGTGAGGTCTGAAATTGTTTCTCATAACTATGAGATGGCAAAAGCACTAGGTGCTAACTTATGAAGTAACCTTGTGATATTAGACCAAAACACATGGCTGAGGTGTGTTCCTCCTGCTATTTGATGCATGACCAAGGTGCTTTTCCAGAGAAGGAACAGCTTTGTTTTGTCTCTAATTCTTTAGGAATTTTGTTGTAGTTATTGTATAACATGCTTTTGTTAATTATTATAGCCGAATTCACTAATAATTTTAATTTTGAGTATTACTAACACACTTTTCTGCAACATATGAAGTAGATTATTTTTGGTGAAATCTTACTTAGCTGTGAGTGGTGGATTTGTCAGGAGGCAGCTGGATGGTAGTTTTTTTTTTTTTTTTGTGTATGTGCGCATGTTTCAGCAATATAGAATTTGGGAATAAAATTAATGCTTTGAAGACTTTACACATAGTGCCTTTTGGAGTCTATGGGAAACACAGTGAGTGTTTAACTGATGCTCCATTCTCGGCTTTCCGTCACATACGTGGGCAGAATGTTTGGTCAGGTGTTTTGTATTCTCTCCATGTGTCCACAGGTGCACTGCTGCCTTCACTTGGCCGTCTACCAGGTGTATCTGAAGATGCTAAGGCACAGGGCGAAAGAGGAGAGGACGGGTTATGACCTGTACAGGAGGATGCAGAGGGACAGAGGAGGGACACTGTGCTCCCCATACCCTGCAAACACATTTGACATCTCCTGACAGCACCCGTTTTTGCTGCAAGAGCTTTCTATAACTCATATCTTAGTTTTTTCAGTAAAAAGATCCTCTTTTGTAAAATGTTGCAGCTTAATAGAATTACTTTGTAGTGTTTGTTAAATTGACTCCCTTCATTGTTTTGATGTTAAGTTGTAAATTGGCACAAATGCAGTTGGACAATTTTGCTTTTGTAAACTGGGCTCAAGACTTTGCGCTTGTTTCGTATGATGTGCTGCATGTGACCAATGTCTATATTGAAATTTCCTCCCCAAGTCGGAAATTTAAAAATATGTACTTTGAAAAGGAAGACACAATGCATTTTTCTCTGCCCAGGTCTGATTTTCAGTGTGCAGTGCATGCTTGATATCCTTTTTAATGAAGGGAAAATAAAGATGCAACGCATTTTTGATCTTTGTTTTTAATTAAGAGGAACAGTATCCGTGGTTTCTCAGGATCACAATCAGCCTAGGTCATACAGTGATACCCAGAGTCATGTGATGGAATTCAAACGAGCATTCTCAGGTCAAATTTCAATATCCATATTTAACTTATATTGCTGACAAAAAGAGGAACTCTGCTGTGCTTCAGTGTAGGCTTGTTTCCTAACTGATGAGACTATGGACGGATCATTCTGTGTTTGACAAATTACAGGACATTTTAACTTTCAAAGAAATTCATGCTGTTTATAGTACAATCACAAAAACTCTACAATATCTAGTGTCTCCATTTGGTAAGATGCATGTTTTATTTAAAGCCAAGCGCTGGAGAATATTCCCCGCGGTCTTATCCTCAGTAGTGCAAAGAGAGGGGGTAAGGGAAGTTGTCCATTAGATCAACACATAATCAAAATGTACAGTCTTGACTTTCACACAGCTTGAATTATACTCATGGGTTGAGCACTGATTGTGAAACAGATGTTCAATGTCATTTTTCAACATTATTATAAAATGAATGCACTTTGCAATTTACATAAGCCATTAATTTGAGCAGACCACAGAAATCAGTATTACATTCATAAATATTACAGAAACATAAAAAGAAAATGAAAATGGTGACGTTTGCAACATATTGAAGGTTTTGCCAGCAGCTTATGGGTAAAGCAGTCTTATGCAAGTTGGCTTATAGGTAAACTTTTCCCAAATTGGATAAAACAAAGCAGACTTATGTTGACCCAATGTTTTGGTAAATCACAAAAACATTAACACTGTCAAAGCAATCAGCCCTAATTTTTGCTTTTAAATGGATGTAGGCGAACAGCCTGAATTTATCAAAATGCCCAACTCTTTCACAGTAAAGTTTCCATCAAAAGCTGTGAGGACTCAAAAATGCATTATAAAACTTTAAACAGCAATCATATAAATAAACTATATTGAAAGCCTACAGTATAGAATAAAACAGTACCTGATTCAATTAGGTTCACTTTCGCAGTGAAGCTCTTGTAATATTCACCATTAGTTTGAACATACACTGAAACATTAGAAATCTGTAACTTGGAAGGTAAACTGTATCATCTGAGGCCGACAGATGAAAAGATCATAACGCAGGAAGATGCAACAACACAGGGCTGTAATGAGAATCAGAGCAACTCTGTGTACTGATAAAATGAAAAATGTCGTTTGAGAAAGCATAACAGAAAGTAAAATATGAAAAACAAAATTGTGATGACACTGATTCAGTTTAAAGAATCAATCTCAGATGAATTTTCAGCTATACAGAAAAACAAATGCCTTCTGGAAAAACACGTACACAGAGGAAACAAAAATTAATGTACCTGTGGCAAGTAAATGGGCATGTAACTACATAGACGTAAAAGCACCACATAGTTGAAAACCAGAGGTAAACAGTTAGTTGGAATACTCAATGTTTCACTAAATACTGTATGAATGGAGAGGGAAGTGATGCACAATCCACATCCTGGAAGTAATGACTCTGCTCAAGCTATTTCACATTCAGCTGAGACCTGTAATGACCGCACTGACAGCAGAAGGCATATGTCATTTATCAGTAATGCACGGGGGGACCCTCAGGCAAGGCAAAGCTAAAAGACTGGAATGTTAAGGCCTACTACGTAATCAACAAGGCAGACACAGGATTACAAAGATGCCATTTATAATTGCAACCTCCTCTGCTCCGAAACAGGGTGTCTACAGGTTTGACCAAGTTAAATTTAAGACATTTTAAGACTTTTTAATACCATTTTCAAACAAAA
>JAPMNP010725159.1:4026-28722 GCA_029874935.1 Atherina boyeri
CATTCATAGGCTGGGACTGCTGGGGACCTCCTGAGAGGAAAAGATGACAGAGAGACAGAGAGAGAAAGACTTAGGAGGTTGAAAAGGTCAGGGGACCTCAGCTTATGGGAGATAGCCAAATATTATGTTAATATGGACTCCATTTTACATACAGAGCTAATCAGCGTGGCCCAGAATTAAAGGGGCAGATAATTAATTCTAGAGTAAAGGGTTATCCTGCTTGCCTATTGTCTTGGCAGGAAAGAGGAAGGGCAGAGTGAGAGAGGGGGGATGAAGAAAGGGTGAGGAGTCCCTCAGCCTGTGTTGAACATGCAGTGATAAGGGACGAGCTGGGACATGGAGGTGGGGGGGGAGGGGGAGGGCACGAAGCGACAGACCATAAGAGGAGAGGAGCGATTCAAAGAAGAAAGTGCAAAAGTATGTTGGATGGAAGTCATACACAAAGGCAAATCTCACAAAAAGCTCCCAGTGTGGGAATGATGTCTGCAAAGGTGATTTTTCTTCTCCACATTCTTCACATCTATTCTCTCATTTCTTTCATTTGGGAGGGAGGGAGACATATGAAGGATGAACAGGCTCGTTTGGACAAGTTGGGTGACCAATGCATCCAAAAGGTGTGATAATGGTCTTTGATAAGTGTGCTTGATATATATGCTGTCAGCAGCGTTGTGAAGTATAGGGTAAAGGTGTTCAACTTGGAAGTAATCTGTCTTAACAGATACTACAAGTCAGTGAATCATGCTGAGGCTGAAATCTAATTTTTCTCTTACAAAAAGTGCAAATAAATGACAGAAGGGTGAGATGACTTGATTTGTTTCTGATGCAGTTTCACATGATTGCTTCTCTTGTTTCAGGATTGTGTTTCCTCTTTGACTTGATGTGAAATTTCTTCAAAGAAATAGTGCTGCTTTCTAATCATCAAATTTCCTGGGTACTGTAAATTATATTTATGTTATCTTCCATATTTATGGGTCTTTTTTTTGGCTTCACTTAAGCAATGCCAACAAGAGAAAAGATATACTGATTTTGCATAAATATTATTTAACATAAACGTCCTCTAAGTTCTCTGCTAAAAAAGTTTCATGGCGAGTACTTTTTCATTTCAATATTGTTAAATCCTATTTTTTTACAACAGATTTTGTGGAAAAAATATATGGAATTTTAAATGATCAAATGTCTTTAAAGTTTTTTTCTGCCTCACCAGTAGCACACACACACACCAAACAAAGGATTATTTATATATGATGTGTAGCTTGAATAAAAGTAAAAAGAGAGAAAAAAAAGGAAAAAAGGTGGTTTGTATTTTCTTTCTAGAAAAATAAAGTATTCTTTTTCTATATTTTTTCTGATCTGATATCCAAAGGTCCTTCGGTAAAAACAAACTAATATGTGGATTCTAAGATTTCTGTTTTGTAAAAACATCCGAATCAATGCATTCTTTTTAAATTTGCGATACAATGAAACCCTAACAAAAACATATATAAATGGAATGAATCATTAAAAGGATCATACAATTACTTTAAGAAAACAAATTAATGTGTGTTACAAATTTCATGTGCACAGTTAAGCATGCTTTCTATACAATACCAATGCACTACCAATCAAAGTGGTACTAGATATTAATCAAGTGATGATAAAGTGTCTTGTATTGACATAAAAAAGGTGGCACAGACTCCAACCTCTTGTCTTTATATTGTAAGGAAATGACACCTCCTGGATTTTAAAAGAGCATTTTCAAAGAAAGCAATTGAAGTCGCAGTTATTTTCTTGAAAGCATCCAATTCATGGCAAATTAGGACTATAAATGCATCTGGTATGTTATGCCATTTAAGACAAGAGCAAAGGATCGGGACATATCATGTAGCGAGCTATTGGCAGTCAAGTGTGGCCTCGATGACCTCAGAATGGACTTGAATTCTGGCAAAAGCAACAACATCAGAGCTTTTGCAATATGCAACCCTTTTATGATGTTTCATACCTTATGTACTGCAGCACAGGCTTTATTAAAGTGTGTGAAATAAATCAATGCAAAGATGTAAAAATGTATCTTTCTTTTACCACAGGGTAAGAAAAAAAGGTGTAGTAAAATGTGGTAAACTGTTACACAGCCTGAAGCTCAGTCCCTCTTTATTTCTCTGCCTCGAGAAACTGAACTGATTCTCTGTGTGTCTCCATCTTTCCATGCTCATGTTTAAATCATAAGGGAGACAGCCTCATTACATGTGACTCCCTCACCTGCCACTACAGAGGCAATATGACATGCAAACATACCGCACACACTTTCACATACACTCACACATTTTTACGTACAAGCCGAATTGTCCAGAGTGGCATCATTTATACACATATAGAAGAATATAACTGGACCACGATGCAGTTTAATTTCAAATGAATGTACCATTGCACTTTAATGTGCATGCAAAAACAACATTCTGCAGGTGCACATGCACACACATCCTACTATACACCCAGCTTAGGTAGAGTATTCCCTGTTTACATGGACTAATGTCTGTTAGCAGGTACTTACTTTGAAGTATCATCCTCCATGCCTGTAGAGCAAGCTCAGATTATGTTGAGGCTGTCACTAAAGGGTATAAACAGAGGCACACACACACTTGTAACCACACTCACTCATGCACGTCGAAACCACACACTCGCACGCATAAACACTGAGAGCTCACATTGTATCAGTCCCCCCCTAAGCAGTCTAAATGCATCGTCTAGCCGGCCTCAGAAGGTGTGCATCACTGTTCTGATTTACATACATGAAGTGCAGCGAATGCAGCCTGATGTTTTCACCTCTGCAAAAAAGATTACACCGACTGGTGCTTTGCTACATGAAACGTTCCAGCTAAAATGTAATTTTTACCCCCATTGTTGGGGGGATGAAACCAGACGAACGACAAAAGATGGGATATGACTGGAAAGATATGGCAGAGGGAAAGGGGCATAAAAGACTAGAGGGAAAGAGTTAAAGAGGGATAAAAGAAGGAAGATCCAAGTCTTTGATATTCCAGGGACTGGCGCTCAACAGGGAGGAAAACACACTAGTTTGTGAAATATGTTTATGCAAACTTGACCGTTGATAGGTGAGGGAAGAAACAAATACAAAAAGGACTACTTTCAAGTTGCATGTGAGCCCCTTCTCTTCTCTTCCTGCCTTTGCTCTCTTTATTCAAACTTCAATGCTTTACACTGTATTTAAACACTTAATCAATTGACCTCCATTGTGGGCTAATCCTTAACTGTGCCTAATTCATTGAGCTGAAAGTGTCATTCGACTGAGCTCTGTTCACTATCTTTTCAATGACACTCACCCAAATGGGACTAATATGGCCTCAAAAGATTCACTTAATTTCTATCTGCTCCATTTAGAGGAGGATGAGCATTAATGTGGGGAGAAATAGGCTCGATTCAACCTTGTTCCTCTTGTTTCCGCTCAAACTGAAGCTTGACATCTGTGTTAAATTTACAAAGGATGTTTTGATGTTTTAGGTTCTTGTAGCGTAAGAAAAAATAAAGTGCAGCAATCTCAGAGCAGTTCAAACATGAGAAAACACCTACAAAGCTTCTGGATTTCTTTGCTCAGGTCCGGGGGGTTAGTGTCTTTATGAATTTTGGCCAACGCGATATATGGAAGCAGTGTTTTGCTGGTTGAATCCGAGACGCGTTCAATGGTAATGCAATCATCTAAGTTTTACACCATTTTCTGTCTCTTCTAGCTAAAAGATCAGAGTGTAAATCTCAGACAGAATCCCATGCATGTAATAGTACTTACACACACACACAAATATACAATACAATACATATAGATGCTTATTCATACATATGAAAGCTATATTTCAGAAATTAATCTGAAATATATCAAATAATATATGAATCAAAATATCAATCCTTTCTCTTCACAAGCATCTTATTGAAACACATTCCTTATCCTGCCAATCCCTGCTCCACCCTTGATCCAGGTGTTTGAATGGGATACATAGAGAAAGGGAAAAGGGAAAGAAAAGTCTGAGAATAAGAACCTGAAGAGGAAGGAGAATAAAAGAAACAAAAGAAGGAAGAGGAGGTGAGAAAGGGAAGACAGAGACGAGGGAGAAGGGTAAAGCAAGTGAACTAAGACAGGAGATAGTTAAAATAAAAACTCATAGTCAAGTAGATGATTTCTGGTGTCATTACCAAGCGGAGAAACCACCTATCTGAATCCTGAAACCTCATCTGATTTTATGGTTATTCTGCAACCTAATGAACATAATGCAGTTTTATCAAGGCACCAATCACTACAAGATGCCTTTACTTGATTTCAGCTCATTTCTGGAAATCACAATGACATAATTAAATTGCAATGACTGCAATGGTCAGATAGAGCAGCATTTTGCCCGCTGAACCAGCCCGAAGATCATTTGTGTTTTTGGATTTATCAAGGAATCATTAGTGTGTTATACCTCGAGGTCATTAAAGGTATTACGTTAGCATTGTAAACAATACACTACAGTGTATAGTGCTGTTTGTCATGGAAATATTATCTGCAATTTGCCTTCACATTGCATATCTCCTCATCTCAATGAGGTACTGGAGGTTCATTGGTCCCGATGAATCAGGACTGAAGAAACATTTACACAGAAACATAGCTTCGGTTGTTGGCAATAACGCTGTGGTCCAAATGAACTCCAACTATGTACATGTTAGGGATTTTTGTTGTTGTTGTTGTTATTGAGAGGCATTTTTGTACAATTATTCCCATTTCCACTGTCAGATATATAAAGCATTGGAAGGAGCAGACTGTGCGATGGTTATCATAACTCAGAAATGCATTAAAAAATAACTACGCTGCAGCTGTCAAAGACAATTGCATTTACACGCACGCACACATTCACACATGAGTGAGCACTTAGGTGCGCATACGCACAGATGCAAACGTACTGAGGCGAACTCGAACACATTCAAGCGCACACATACAGAGAGAGAAGGTGTTCCCACAGATAGTGGAGTCGATGTTCTTAATCCAAAGCAGACCCCATCTGTCTCCCATTATAAAGACTCTGCCTTAGCCCCAAGAATGTCTACATTTCATAAATATTATCTGGGCCTGGCAAAGACGGCCGGACAAAAGCCAGAGCGCAGAGCGTTTCTCAGGGCCGCATCAGGGCATAATTAGCAATCATAACATCATCTCTACATGCCATACAGTCTTATTTTCTGGAAGCCTCTTAATTGCCTTGAGGTACAAAAGGGGAAAAAATGAAAATCTTCAAACTAGAAATTAGATAGAAGTAATAACAGCTTAAAAGTGGGTCAACTATTTCTCAATAAACAAAAGAAAACAAAAAGTTTAATGAAGTTATTGCACTGGACATAAGGGTTAGTATTGATTGTGTAATTTCTCAGGGCAAATACATTAAGAAAAACGTTAAAGAATCAAATAAAGTGGTCATCCTTTTCATTCTCCCCCATCTCGAAATGCCATACCTGCAGGATAGAGGGAACAGTAGACATACTGTGTACAGATGGGAGAAGAAGAAAAAGATGTAAGCTCATTACTGAGACAAGTTTTAAAACCAGAGAGGGAGAAAGGAGAAAAAGTAAAAGTTAAGCACTTCCTGAAACTTTGGCTTCCTTCCTCTCCATCTTTCTTGAAGAGTTTACCCCCTCCCTGCCTTCCCCACCATACCACCTGTACTCCCCCCACAACCCCTCTCTCTTACTCATTCTCTCTCTTCACTCTCTTTGAGTTAAGGAGGGTAAGGTAATCGTAATGAAATGACCCCGTGAGGCACGATGGCAGCCCTCGCCTGATAAGTTATTCCTGACTGGCTTTTAAGCTGCTGTCAAGCAATTTCCCTTGAAACCTTGCTTTGTTTTTTAAGGATGGTGTGTGTAGTTGTGATGGTGGCATTGGTAGTGTGTCTGCATGTGTGGTGATGGTGGTACTGGGTGGGGGTGGAGGAGGGAGGGTTGCTTTGACACCCCTGCTTGTCTCCCATGAGAGGTACAGATGACAACCTAAAGGTATAGGTACGGGTGTGTGTGGATGTGTGCACAGGAGGGTGTGTCTATGCATGGGTGCAGTAGGAGACATCTCATAGATGACAATCCCGCTAATTGAAATGACAGATTATTCTAATGTGCAGAAAGTCATTAAAAACCCAGCCGCCGTTTTTCTTCCTTTTTTCTGTTTCCTCTTGCAGAGAATATTTCTGACNCCTTCAAGCTCATGATTATTATCAGTATCACCTGCCTCATAGTTAACATCCAGGAGATACTTTTTCCAACTTTTACTCAAATTAATGCCACTGCTACGTAAGGGGGAAAAAGTTGCTGGGTTGGACAGTAAATTTTCAATTTGCCGTTGAGGGTTAAAACTGGCCTGATGACTCACAGTATCCATGATTATCCAGGGCAACAACTGCATGTACAGCTGGATTATTTCA
This sequence comes from Atherina boyeri, assembly GCA_029874935.1. Taxonomy (NCBI): domain Eukaryota; kingdom Metazoa; phylum Chordata; class Actinopteri; order Atheriniformes; family Atherinidae; genus Atherina; species Atherina boyeri. Next base: position 10,458 of record JAPMNP010725159.1, read on the forward strand.
GCTTACCAGTGACTCTGAAGGCTAAGACACATTCCCATTACTTCCTGTGTTATCTCACTGAGCACAGTGCACATGCTACATTGCATTATTATTAGTTCTCTATATGTGACAACAGTGAAGAAAGCCAGAGTCAAGCTAAAACCAAGGCAACAGTATCTTTGCAAAGGATCATCCAATGTGCCTGGAAATTAAGGTCAAGTGTCAAATGTTTATTTTTGTTCCTCATCCCAAGAGTGTTGAAAACTTAACTTTTCTTCCAAGCTGGGTTTGACGCAGAACACCACAGTGCATCTCTAAATATGTGGGATTTAAAAATAAAGACAAAAGTATGCTAAAAGAAGCATTGTTAGCAGCAAAACCATGCAATGTAGAGCTTGGTTCCAACCCACAACAACCCTTTCATGGTAACTGTTGATAAGTTTTGCCCAGGCTCTCTGCAGGGGGGGTACCATTCATTTGTGTCAAAGGCTTGCCAGGATATAAAGTTCTGGCACATTGCATGTTCCTTGAAGATCTTAAATAAAAGGCACACAGAGTCACAGTAAATTTTTGCACATCCAAATACTTCCTCTTTCCTGTACTTCCCTGTCTCCGACACAAATATCCAACTATTTTTTAATTTCCAGTGCTCACCTCTTCTTCTTTTTTTTTTTGCTTCCCACTCGAGCAAGCAGACTACACTGATATGGCGTCACAATATCCTCAAACATTCTGCAAGCTGATATGGAATTTCTCCATGCAACAGATCCAGACAGCTAAAACACCAGCCGGGGACACATTTTTCCATTTCTCTCCTCTGTCTCCTCTCCTCTCCACCTACTCCTCCTCCACTGACATTCAGCGGAGGTAAATATTTAACAGCATGCTATCGAGTGCCGTGTGCAGTGTGGCACAGGCCGGGCTGCGGTTGAGATATGTATATAGACAAGACTGTTTTATTAAGAGTCGCTGCAGACATATTAAGGTAAAGTATGCCTGACACCTGGGGAGGAAATTGCCAGTATATGACACTATTCCTCAATACTGTGGCAGCTCGCTTCAGTGCAATTTTGCACAAGGCGAGTGACAGAGAATGACATGCGGAGAGGGAGGGAGAGAGAATGAGAGAAAGATGAAATAGTGAGTGTGTGCAGGGTGGTTCGAATCTGAGGGGTGTGTCTCCAGGTGTGTGAATACAGTATATGTGTGCGCATGTGTGTAGGTGGCACGGTGTGGTGACATGCAGAGTTTGTAATTGCCTTACCCCATGTGAAGGATTGGCCTGGAGATAGTGCTGTTTACCTGCGCTTTGCTATGGTTGCCGTTTGTGGGTGTGATGGAGGGAGAAGGGACTGCACTGAATGATTAAATTGGTGACACTGGTGTGTAACTTGTAGGCAAATACATACAGGTATCGAGAGAGGCAGATAAATGTGGGGAAATATGTCATTTATGCACAGATGCAACACTTTTAAATTCCAAGTTCCTATCCTCCTCAAAATGCCTGGGTAAACTCTTGGCCGGAAGATTCAGCAGAAAGGCCGTACTGCGACACGACAGCGCTTTTACACAAAAGCGATCGCCATTCCAAAACGTTAGTTTAAGGATGGAAAAAATATGTTACCTAACATCATAAGTATGTCCAAGTATGAAGGCCTTGAAAATAGATATTCCTCCATGAGTGCTCACTTTAATTTATGACTCACTGATGAATCATTAAGTGGAGCATTTTTCATAAAAGCATATCTTTTTCTTTTTTTTTTCTTTTTTTCCACATAGGCCTTTTTATACACACACTGACACACAACTACTCACACAATCCACCCTCCTAACGCCGAGAAGGCCAGTTTTAACACAATAATGTGGTTTTATTTCTAACACCTAGAGGGCACTGTTGCCCACAGTCTCAGCTGCATGGACACACTCAACCGCCTGCTCTTTCTGATGGCCTGCCTTTCCCCTTGAAAAGACACCAATTCACACAATTACATTCTAATTAAAAAGAACAACCTAATTAACCCGGGGAATGTGTCCCATAATTCGGTAATATTAACATGATCATCCTTGTGCTTGTAAATGATTGGTGATAAAAGCAAAAGCAGAAATTAAAGCCACTTACTAATTAAAATGGGGAGATAAACATGGGCTTGTGAAAATGAGGGAATTGGGGAAGACTTTATAGTTTTAAGTAGTTTTATTATTACCGTGTCAAATATGAATTTGAGTCATCACATTTTCTTTGAAGGCTCAAAGCTGTGATTGGGATGAGCGGAGCATCACACAGCACGCTCTGCTCCTCGCCAACTCCCCAAAGAGGCAGATATTCAAGAGCTGCACTATATCTTAAACATGCATAACAAGAGTCGAGCTGAAAGTGATACACCAGATCAAATTGCTATCATAAATTCTTCATAATTCAATAAAAAACAGAGTGCAGACTTTGTGTCACTAATACATTTCCCAACGTCTTCCTTTAGAATTCCCAGACACGTCGCTGTGCGCCAGAATGGCAGCACTTGACTGCTCCTGACTTGTGATTCGAAAATTGAACCAAAGGACAAAAAGGTGAAGTGACGATGAAGTGGAGAGACACAGGGAGAGAATGAAAGCGCAGCATAGCAGCACACTTTTGTGGCTCATCATCACCACCTATTCCCGCTTGGCAATATATCTGTCAAAGCCCTCATCACCATCCCAAGGTAGAGTCTTCCACTGATAATGACCCATTTAAGTAAATAGCTCTGATCATCAGCACAGTAACCATTATCATAGATATATGGACAAGCATGGGACTACTGAGGTGTCACTAGCAAAGTGAATCTTTGTAATTTGTAGATATATATATGCATGTGTGTGTGTGTGAGCATGCATGCAACACTAACCATCCAGTTAAGCATCATTAACATACAGCTATAGCTTTCTGACTCAATATCTGAAAAGATACATTTGGCAAATAGTCTTACTATTTAAAATCTAATTTCTGTCATTATAAAACAAATGTGATTCGTTTGTTGAAAGGACTGATTGAAATGAGAGAAAATGAATGTCTAAATGATCATGAGGCCTCTTACAGGAGGTGACTGAGGCTGTCATACTGGGATCGACATGAAAAACAACACACTAAAATACTTGTATCACTCAAAAATATTCAAAGCTTCTCTTCTTTCAGGACTTCCATTGTTGTGCATCAGCAAATACATACACGGCGTATGTTTTTGGATTGCCGCATACTCAAATGATAATGCTTCCTTCTTAAAGCACATATGGGCATCTCTGCAAAATTGAACTGATGAAGTACTAATATATATGTATTACTTTTATTCAAGTCTTTCACTTTGATGTGCTTTTAGTTTTCACAGTGATGTGCAATCAGGAATATGCTGCATGTCTATACTTTGAGTCACAGAAGACAGTCTGCCCTTACAAGATTTAAGCAATAAAATTACATATATCCTTATATAGATAGATATAAGTGCAAGTGTTCTGCATTAGCATAATACCATGCATATTGCATGCTTGAGTATTGCATCTTTTAATGCCGGTCACAATCAATTGAAGGGCAGCAAAAAAATAGAGCACTTGTTTTGATAAATTATTCTGTTGCAAAACCATGACTAGAGAGCTGTTTCAAATGTGTATTAGCCAAATGTAATGTCCAAGAATTAGCTAGAACATGATGTGTAGAATGTGCATATTTCCTTGTCCTTCATTGGAAAGGTAATAAATTATGCAAATGGAGCATTCCAGTGATTACTATTTAATAAAGCAGCATCATTAAAATTCAAGCTTTAAAGATGTGTTTTGTATTGACAGTATGGGTGTAAGATGTATATTTGCAGAATCATATACAAAATCAGTTGGACACACACTCACATGGAGGCAGTGGAGGCGGTGTGTGGCACAGCCTGAGGCTATCTTTCTGCTGTAGTGACTCCTGACGCCCTCCTGCCTCCATCATATCGTCAGTCATAGCAACACTGCTTTTTTAAGAAAATGAAAAAAATATCTAGGGACAAAAAAAAATGTTTGATGCAAGTCCCCAACTGAGAAGACCTCTGGTTTCTTTTAATGACCTGGGGTTCAAGGCCATGAATAAACATCCTCCCAGCTAAAAAGAGTTTTAAAAAAAAGGAAAACATGTCTCTGTAACACCTACTGTACAGTTGAAGTATCTACAATCAGAAACATGTCAGAACTTTTAAAATTGCAGCTTAGAGTGCAAACTTCATGCTCGCTAATATGTAGTAAATAATGAATGACTGTTTATGTTTGATCCTATCCAAGACTCGTGTACTACATGACCCTGCCAGATTACCAGTGTTCATCTGTTTTTAATTACAGTTACTGAATGTGAAATTGCAAGTGTTCCAGAAGGGGCTGCGGGCGGTTTTGAAAAAAAAAGACTTTTCGCTCTCTCTTTCATGTACATAATACATTGTGCAGCAGCATTTATATGTATGTAAAACTACATGAATCATACGCCATACTGTTCTGTCTTTTCTCTCCTGCTTTCTTTTGTCCTTTCTAAGAAAGGTCACATGATTCCACATCTTTATTATTCAATCGTAATATCAACTGGACTATAACTTTGTATTACAGTGCATATCCCCTCACAGTACAGTTTGAGGTTTGAATAACGAAGATTTACTGTATATCATGCAGATAGGGACCCACTTTCCTTCAAAACAGCCAATATAAACTTATTTCAGCCCATTATGTGTCAGGGTACATTCAGAAAATTAACATCATAAAAACAGACATATGTCCTTATAAAAGTTAATGAATACAAATATAAACAGTGAGACATCAGCATAATTTCATACAGTACATCAGGAACGGGGCTCAGGTAGTTTGTCTGGCCTGCGCTGGCAGCAGCGAGTGCTTGAGAGGAGGTAGTTAGGGCCTGGTGCTCTGCCAAGCCAAACTCCTGAAGCATGCAGAAGGCTAATGCTCTGCCTCTGATGTGTGGCTCTGAAAAACCACAGGACCACTCGCAGGGTCCACTAAAACTCCATCACTCACTCACACCCTGGCAGAGACAGAGAGATGGAGGAGAGAGCAAGGCATGCTGAGGGAGAACGGGAGGGAAAGAGAGAGATGGAAGTGAAGAGGGAGGAAAGGGGAAAGCGAGGAGAGGATGTGGGGGGGGTTCAGTCAGTCATGCTGTTACAACCGCATGATTGAGGAATGGCTGCAAATGAAGACAAAAAAAGGGGAAAGCAAGGCGGAAAAATAGAGTGACTGTATAGTTGGGGTGTCTTAATGCATATTCCATTCATCTTTTCTCCTCTAAAATTTCTCATTCCACAGTGGCGTGGGTAAATCAGATAGCCTGTATCAGATGGAAACCAGTGGGAGATTCTGGAGTAGATCAAAGGTGTGGCTGTGGTTTAGATAAGTCTACACGCCATCCCCATACAGTTCATCTGTCTTAAATGGCTGCTCATTTCTCTTGTCAGATAGAAGAAAGGCTATATATAGCTGTGATTAAGATGTCTGGAGCAACTCTCTCAGTCTTTAGTCAATTGGGGGCTTCCAAGGCCTTTGTTGCCATTGCATCACTGCAGAAGATTTGTTTCATATTAGCTGTTGCTTTAGGGCTCAATTTTTTTTTGTCAAACTGGTGTTCCTGTGGAGTAGCACTTTTGTTATGTGGCACACATCCACAAAGTTGATCTCGTAATTTACAAATCACCTATTAGCCGAGGTGCTCATTGTGATTTCACGGTTTGCTTTCTAACCTATTTGCAGCCAAGAAAAGTAAAAATGTTGACACTTAAACTGCAGCTAAGATGTATTTCTAAAGCAAAGGCCACAAGGTTCAGAACAAATGTTGATTCTGGGAGTTAAAAAGACACGTTTTAAAAAATTAACACATAATACTCAAATTCAAAATGATTGGAGTTCCTTTGAATAACAAGTATGGTGGATGTAGCAGGAGGGATTTTTCAGACATTTAAGCTACGTCATATGCTATAAATGTTTTAAGACACCATAGTAAATTTGATGGGTTTCTCTTTACTTTACTGTCTTGCTTTTGTGCAAACCAAAGGAAGATTTTCTCTCCCACAAAAGACACTGCTCTTGAACAATGTGACACGCCTGGTTTGTGGTCCAGATTTTTTTTTTCTCACTTGTTTACATCATTATTGGAGCAAAAATCATTTTCAAGTGTTTTCTTTAACAAGCCACAGAATTATCTTAGCGAGGGAGGAAGGAAATGGACAGCTCTATTGTACAGAGCGCCTTTAACCATGGGGCTAGATACTAAAACACGTTTGATACTTTTTGGTTGGTTTCAAGTGGCAAAATAACTGGTTTAAGCCTAGAAGAAACTGTAGAGACTTTTCAGACAAGGGCAAGGCTTTTCAACCTCTGTGTCGCAACACAGTAGTGTGCCATGAGAGATTATCTCATTATTAAATTATCATGATTTAAAAGACCATTTTTTTCTTAGCCATAGCTAAAAAATATATTTTCTTTTAAATCATGCTTGTAATTTTCAAGTGTTTACTATTTGTGCCTTCGAGGTAGCGTCAGAAAGAATAATTAAACTGAAGGCAAATGTATTTTTATTTGCCCAAATGTGACCCATATCAAATTTGAACAGCAAAAATCTGACTTTTTTTTTCCAAATCACACCCAGGTCATGCCATCCGTGGTCCCAAATCAGATACATATTTGATGTTTTTCAAAGCGACCTCAGTCTAAACGGTTGTATTTCATCCAACTTTTACATCATTAAGGTGAAAGATGCATCACTATTCTGTGCAGGAGGGAGAAGGACGCAACAAGACCAAATATGAACCAGTGACAAAACAATGCTATATCATAATTAAAAAAAATGCTATGTGAAGAATTAAGATTAAGATGTGTAATTTCATTTGGAGTGTACCATGACATCACACATCGTCTCTCTGTGTTCCTCTCCAGCTACTTGTTTACAAGCCGGTCCGTCCGCGCGTTAATGTACGTTCATGTGAATTGCCTCTTCCTGCCTCAACCAGGAGCCCTTGGCCCCCCCTCTCTATTAAAGGCTACAGACAGTGCATATTTTTGAAGCAAAATGGCAGAGTGGTACAAATTGTTCACCTGAAGATGACCAGGATCCGTCATTACCTCGGTGAAGAAGTTATAATATAGAGACGGAAGCTGGGTTACCATTGGCCTTGCATTTCCCAAGGAGAACATTACAGTACAAGAGCTAGAATTGGACTCAGAGTTAGCTCTTCAACTCCTGGAGAGGTAAGTAACAACATGAAGTCAATTGTCTGTTTTAACTTGTGTTGCAGTAATATCGACATTTTGCTATGTCGATTCAATTAAATGTAATGTTGCAATGAGTGGTGGGTGGGGCGTGTGGAGCAGCGGTCGAGATGGGTGTGGCTCATGACACACTTTGTTTTGGTCTATGGATGTTGTACAACAACAAACCTTGCAGTGAAAGAAATTCACTTTTTGCCTTCTTAAAGACGCACTATATAAATTTTTTTTTTTCAGCGATGCACCCCTACCGACGACTAATTCTGCCTGTACTTTAAGCTCTCTTCAACCAGTAAAAGACAGTTTTATCTAGTCCTGTTTCTTTCTCGCTTTCTTTTCCTCTCTTCCTCCGATAACGCCTTCCTGTGTTTCTTTGCTGAATCAGCCATGGTGCGGATTCAAAACGGCCAGTGTGTTTATATGTGCTTGCTAGCGTGTGTCGTGGTGTGTAAAGCAAAACTTGGCTGAACGTCTCGCACCGTTCAGGATAAAGAAAAAAAATTAAAGTGGTAGAGTGCGGTTTCTCAACCTTGGGACCCTGCTGGGCAGTGACGGCTCCAGAAATGCACATAGTCGATGCCACTGGTCCATCAAATGAGTCCTGAACACAGAGTTTTAAGCTAAGAAATTTTACGTAATGTGCCTTTAAGATCTTTGAACACTGTGAATACTGTTCAACAGGTCCCAAACAAGCTTATAAACCATGTCCAACGTTTTTGTTCGGTGGTGTACCGTTAAATTTTTTTCCCCTGTAAAATATGTGCAATGCCCCTAAAAATGTTGTAATACTGGATTTAGTGACACTATAACATATTATGTGTGAATAGCTAGTAACTTATGGGACATTTTGTATCATTTCTGAACACTTCAAGCTTTTTGCATATGATTTAAGGGTAAAAGGCTAGAGCAGGGGGCCATTCATCTGGGCCACATACCATACAATGAAAAATGTATCAAAGCAATTTAAAACACTTTACTGTAATTTCCCTCTGGGTTAAATAGAAAGTGATTCTTCAATAAAAATATTTTTTCTGATAAGAAAAAATAATACTGTAAAACACCACAGGTAGCCAAAACACCTTCACTTTCCCCTGCTTGGTATCAACTTGCATGGCCTTTAACCAGTCTAGTCGAGCACAAACTGAACTCACATTTTAGACATTAAGTCTCCTGCTATTGCTTCATGATGTCACTGGCAAACACTCAATGTGGGGAACACACGGCCAAACAGCGAAACAATTTGTTTAATCATAAAGTGCATTTACATAAGGCAACGGCTGCATAAATGAATGCATAATTGAACAGGTTAATGCATAATGTAGCACTCCCCAGGGACAATAAATAAAGTGCCTTTTGAAAATGTGTGAGACAGAAAAAGATAGAGCATGAGAGAGGGAGTCAACACTACCCGCCAAGCACCAACAAAACATGAAACACGTTCAACGAGACAATGCCAAGGCCAAGAAGGTAGAAAGAAAGGGAGAAAAAGAAAGAAAGGAATATGGCAGGAAATAAATAAATAAAAAGGTGAAGCCTTGCTAAGAGGATTTAAGGACATGCTTCGTTTCTTTCCATAATCTGTCTATTAGCGCCAAAGTATTTCCAGCTCTCATAACCATGGCAGGGACAATGTTAGAGACAAGCTCACACACCAACACAACTTAACAGTCTCCTGGGAATTTATCCCTCACTCCCTGTTTGTCCTTTTTTTTTTCTTTTTTCTGCTCCTCTTTGCTTCCATGGCTGCCACCGACTTGTTATTCACTAAGACCTCTTCTTCTCTCTGCCCAAAGTGATTTGTTGAGACACAGCTGGATTGTCAAGCAAGAACGGATATTAATAAGTGTACAACTTCTAATCAAGATCAGAGGATGAGCCCATCAACCTATCCACACGGTTCTGCTGCCCTGCCATGCTATACTGCAGTTGCTCCAAAAAAAAGAAAAAATCAAGACATGATATGTGCACTTACTGAAAGTCATACTGTAGATCCTGTGAAGGTCACATGATGAATTCAGCCTTTTCTTTACTTACACTAATACTTAAATGGATTTTTTCAGTTAAAAATGTAAGTAGCTCATGCATTGATAGCCTTTTACAACAAAAAATGAAAAGGAGTTAGTGGCAAAAATCTTTTTTTGCATTCTTGAGAGTCTATGAAACACGTAAATAACTACAACAAACATAAATACGTTTGAAAGCAGTCATGGTTTTCATCCTTTTAAAGAGAACTACCACTGAAATTGATGAAAAGATGTTTGGAAAACACATAAAGACTGCCAACTCTTCACAGAGCCTAATGATGCTTGGTCAGGCTGCATTTAAAAGCAATACATTCCCTTTCAGCTTAATTTTTTCAATCTACAAGAACGTGATCAACATCTACATCTTAATGGGCGAGGTGCTTTAACAACCATCAGCATGTGTGTTTGAAGGGAGGGGCAGAAATGATATATTTTTAAAGATTAACATGACACTTTAGTGTAACATTTTCTATTCAGTCTCTGATTATGTTTGATAACCAAAACAATTGAGTTAAAATTAGGAAAACCTGGTGGTTTTGGTTAAAATGCACCCAGTGAGATTTTTAGCCACATGTTAAACTGAGATAATATCTTCACTTGATAAGAAAATATGGCTGCAGTATGCATTTATATCAATGTTACCCGACTCCCCCTAAGATTTATTAGACCCTGCATGCTTAATAATTCAACAAGAGGGACAAAATAAAGCTAATGGTTTAGAAGTGTTTGTATGTGACAATTTGGGAATGACAATAAATTTCTGAAGATGCATCTAGCCTGTATGTTTCGTATCCATTATCTGACAGCATATAAAGCACATAGGGCTGGCTGGAGCCTTTATGGGGTATAAAGCAGAATTGGATTTGGGGCCTCCTGACCACCTCAGCACCAACTATTACTGGTGACTTGATCACATTTATACATTATAAATTTAACACATCCATTCATTTGCAGCATTTGTTTTAGGCTTACATCATACTGGTGTCATTCTGACTCTGGTTTGAAACTTTACTGGGGTATTAATTAAAGAAAAATTATATGGAATTCATTTGCACCATTTTGAAATTCATTTATATATGAATGTGGCCTTCTCAACTTGTATTTTGAAAGTTACAGAAAACATCAAGAAAAAGACGCTGCTTTCAGAATAACATGCAATCTCCAGCTACAAAATGGATCAAAACTATAGCTGACTTGTCATTGACTTCTTGCATTAGTAAAACTCAAAGAGTCAACAGCACTTTTGTGGTGCAAAACACTGAGCATGTGCCGTACAACAGAGACTGCAGCCTGCAGCGGGAACTGATTAAACCAGTATTATTTAGGCTTTGTATTATTTATGGTTTAGTGTATATTAACATTTTCATTTAAAACATTCAGTGATATATTTGTAATCATCATTTTTATTATTTTTTATTCACAGTATGTTGACATTTTAAATGCTTGCGGGCCCCCTGGTGGTGTGGGGCCTCCAAGTACTGGTTTGGTTTTCTCCTGCCTCGGGCTGGCTAACAAAAGAAGGAGCCAGTTCTCAAAAACAAAGCCAAGGCTTGAGTGCTTTAAAACCCAATACCATCTACATTTGGCACCAAAACACTTCAATCGCCAATAGACAGTAATTCAAAAACATGTCATTACATACTAAGACATTAAGCTCCATTTAATAAGCTATGATGGTGCAGTTAGCTGGATTCACTCCTTCTATTTAGTGTGCTGGTGGTCTCTGAATCTAATTTCATAACTGGGCGGTTATTTGACCTAAACTATAGGTATGTTCGTCCATCAGGTCTCAAGTATCACTCTTCTTAAATACGGTCACTCATCTCTGCACAATGACCAAGATAGCAACAGCCAAATGCCAAACTTCAAAACATCAGTTATAAAACCAAGCGGTGATGTCACAGTGGCTATTTCTACTTAATATACAGTCTTTGGTTTGGCAGGATGAGTCTGGTGGTGATGGTTTAACTTTAAGCTTTAGGACTTGTGTTTTCTGTGGGTACATCACATTAGCCACATTAAATGCAACTCATGGGCACAGTGACTATTTAGGCCTCTCAGAAATAATTAAGGCTACATATAATATTCCACCATCACAATGAATAAATAAATACACACACAAGAAAAGATGGATGACTCAGTAAACATTCAATTATGTCTGACAGATAGAAGCTTGGTTATGACAAAAAAAAAATGTCCAAATGATTCAAACTTCTCTGTGGATGATGTTATATTAAACTGATTAAAATCAGTTTTTACAGTCAGCTGATGATCTCCCTCAGCACCCACATCTACATCATTTTAAAACCCAGATGAACCGGCAAACCAGAGGAAAGCGAAAACAAAACAGAGTGGCTGTAGTCATTAAAGCGGCTGTTATGTGAATCTCACGGTATACTCGGATACCTGTCAATGTCTGTTTGTGTCCTGGTGGCCCACAACGCAAATGTGTATGTGGCTGTCAGGTAAGATTGCGGCATTTACACTGTGATGTGTCACACCTGATTACGGATACATGTTCCCTTCTTTCACTCCCTGCGAGTATGTGTGATGCGTGCGTGAGCGTGTGACAGGCAGACATCAGCCCGGGTTTGGCGGAAGATGACAGCGCCGCGACCTCTGATGACGCCCTCCATTTTGTCACCGGCGAATCACGCAGATTACCCCCAGCGCCATCTTCTTACTCTGTATGCTAATGAAACAGAGAGCAGGAGTAATGAGAAAAGAGTGACAGATAAAAAGACGGAAGAATTGAAGGAATGGCACAGGAAACAGTGTACAGTATGAAAGAATACGTGAGAGACATGATAAAGGCTTTGAATGTGTGTAACAGTCAAGAAAAATAAGAGAAAATACAAAGGGGGGGGCATGTCTGCAAAAACACACACTGTGTGAAGGAGATGAAAAACAAATATGGGATGTGGAAGAGAAAGAAAGGGAGACTAATGAAGGTCATCAGCAGCCATAGTGGGGCTCCCTTGGATAGAAAATTTAAGGAGAGAGGTAGGGGTGGCTCTGGTGAGTATGATGAATATGATTAGAGGTGTGTGAGTGTGTGACAGTAATGAATTCAGGGAGTGGGATAGAAAAGGGATATAGGTCTCTGGGAGTGTTGAATTTCAAACCGGGACAGCGACTGGTCACCGCTGTGGCTCTGATTCTTCTAGATATGGATATGTGTGTGTGGGTGCTTGGCTTCCATGTGCCAGGAACTAGGTGTGTGTGTGTGTGTGTGTGGTTTTTGTGCTGAGCTAGTGGGTGTAAGACACAGTTCGGCCTGCTGTAATTTATGTGAAAACAGAGCTGTCGGGAGATATCATTAGCTAAAAGGCAAATTTCATTATTTTGTTAATATGGGACATGATGACTCTTTTTGATCTCTTCTCCTTCCCATTGGCTCTCTCTCTTTTCCACCACATCCACACCTCCCGCTGCCTTTTTTTTCTATTTACCTCTCCTCCCTCCCAATTCAGAGGATCTCTTCTATTCAGAGCAGCCATCCCTTTCAAGGTTGAGGAAAATGGCCATGTGTCTGGGTATGAGTGTGTGCGGAAAGTGAGAGTGATTTTCATTCATGCTCCTGCTGAAGGAGGTGATGGTGACTCACCTTCGGCCCACAACAACACACCCTAATACACACACGCACACACACACACCTTGCACATCATCTTCTCCTCCCTGTCTTTGATGTGTGTTTAAGTCCATGGCTAATCAGGTAGCATCAGGCCTAGTCCTCATTTCCCCTTCACACCATCCCCATTAGGGAGTAGGCTTTCTGGAGCGGGCCGATAAGGACAATATGCTCCTCTCTAGCAACTCTCTCTTCCCCATATACCCTAAATCTCACACTACTCTCATTCTTTCTTTGCTCCCCTTCTGCTCTTTTCCCATCGTTTGCTCTCCAGCGCCTCCTCATTCCTCCATCTCTCATTCTCCCTGTCACGGACTTCTCTCACCTTTAACTTTTCTTTCCATCTCACCACCTCGTCCTAAAAAGTCCCATTACTCCTCCTCCTCCTTTTTATTTTCTCTCCTTCTTTCCCATATTAACCTCTCTACTCTCTAAATCACACACTAGGCTGCCGTCCCTCCGCTACTTTGTCAGCCTCCCTCCACATCCATCTCTCACTCCGCTTCCTTCCTCATTCCCAAACTCATTCCCCAAATCCCCAGCAACATTCTTACAGTTGCTTCCCTCACGCATCCCTCTTTCGCTACCTCTTTTCTTCTTTCCCTGAAGTCCTCAACTCTTCCTCTCCTTCAAATTGCCTCGTAATCTCATGCTCCCACCGGCTTTCCCACTGTCTTAAACTGTACCATTTTCAGCCCGTTTCCTCTTACTGGCAACTTTACCTCTGGGAAAATGTTTCTTTTCTTGGAGAGAGGCCACATGATCAGCTTACCTATTAAGAGATGAGAATACATTCATGAATATCAGTTAAATGTTTATTGTGAGTCACCGTATACATGAACATGCACGTTTAAAATGGATGGGATTTTCCTCCAGCATCACAGCTAACATTTTCTGTGAAATGTTGGTAGTATATCTAATTTCAACTTAAAGGTATGGCGGAAGATTTTCCTCAAATTCAAAAAAGAACCGCCCTCTCCACTTTTTTTTCTTTTAAAAATGCATGCGCAACACTGGTCTTGTTTCTCTCGTCTGAAGCCTTTTTCTTCTTCTCATAAACTTCAAAGACACTTTTTGAAAGTGTGCATGCACAGAAGGCGAAAACTATCCTAGGAAAGAGCATGTAGAACAGTATTACGTCAAATTCTCCAGAATGATTGACAATTAGGAGGACCAATAATCTTGATGATCCACCCGGAAGTAAGACATCCTCCGCCATACCTTTAAGGCAAGAATATCACCTGGCCACCTTCGGGGCCAGGTGCTTCCCTGCTCCAACACACCTACTGTAACTCAAATGAATGGGTCAATGTACAGAACTTGACAAGAAGCTGTTGGATCCATTTAATTTGAACTGGGTGTGTTGGAGCAGGGAAGCACCTAAAACCTGCATGGCAGTGGCTCTGAGTGAGTCTGAGATTCCTGGTTTAATGGTCAAATTTCCTGTGAAAATACATTTTTGTCAAATTATAATTGGTCATTTTATACCAGTAACTTACTTGCTCAGTAAAATAAGTACAGCTATGTGAAGGCTTCAGAGGTATGCTAGACAGCATCATGAAGACAAGAAACACACCAGACAGGTCAGGCATAAAGTTTCGGAGATGTTTAAAGCAAGATCCTTTTTTATTTAACAAAAAAAAAAGTCCCAAGTTTTGGATAACTAAGAAATGTTCAATTCATCATGTGGATGTTGGAAAGAGAATGGCACAACTGCAAACCTACCAGGACACGACCCTCCATCTAAACTGACAGGCTGGGCAAGAAGAAAGCCATTGTTGAAAGAAAGAGTTGTAGTAGTTTTTGGCACCACCATGTTTCCCCACTGTGAAACATAGTAGTGGCAGCATCATGCTGTGGGGTATGTTTTTCTTTAGCAGGGACACGGATGCCTGTCAGAGCTGACGGGAAGCTAAATACAGGGCAATCCTGGAAGAAAACCTGTTAGAGGCTGTAAAGGACTCGAGGCTGCGATGGAAGTTCCCATCCCCCAGAACAACAACGCTAAACATACCGCCAAAGCTACAGTGGAGCGGTTTAAATAAATATCCAGACCTGAATTCATCCGAGAATCTGTGGAAAAACAGGAGAATTGCTGTTTGCAGATGTTCTCCATCCAATCTCACAGAGTTTAAGCAATTTTGCATTGAAGAAATGGCAAACATTTCTGTCTATACTGTAGATGTGCAAAGCTGCTAGAGACATACCCCAAAAGACTTGCAGTTGTGATAGTTGGGAAAGGAGGTTCTAGAACTTCTAGAAGTATTAACTTGGGGTGGCTGAACACAAGTTAAATTTTTCTTTGTAAAAAAAATGAGAAAACATTATTTTCTTTTCCGATCACAATACTTGTTGTTGGTCTGTCAAATAAAATCCCTGTAAAATACATTTAAGTTTGTGGTTATAAAATGACAAAACGTGGAAGAGTTAAAAGGGATGTGAATACTTCTGCAAACCAATGTAGCTGTGTTTCACTGTTGTAACAGTGACATGAATGTATTTCCCCCTTGTTCACATGTAGTGAATTTCAAACTGCAGATTTGTGTAAAACTTTGATCTGCTGAAGACACTTAACCTGGCTTACCATGTTGGATCTCTCTGTAGGTTTAACAAATCACCATTTAACTAAACCCAAGCTTATACCTCTGTAGTGATTAGATCACATTAGCTTTGATCTCATGACAGAACTTGTTGCAGGGACCATTCATCCACAGTGCAAAATGCTTCAGTTTCACAGTAATTGACCAAAAACTCGACAGCTATTTTTTCTTAATGAGATCCTTAAAGAGAAAGAGCTTATGCTCCTAAACATGATTACACTGCTGTTCAACATTCCCATAAGCCTGTCTTTGCATATGTCACCACGCCCACTTTTCACATGTTCATATGTTCACATACTGATGTTGATCTGGTCAAAAACACAAATAAAGATGAAGGAATAAGATTTTAAAAAGTTGATTGAAGTGCCGCTCTGTGGCCTTCCATTTTAGACATCACAAGTTTAAAACCCATTCAGCACAAAGTTAAACAATGTACTTTCACTTTTACACTTCTTCATTACTTTGTAAGGTTCAGGGTTATGACCATTGACTTTATAATATTTCTGGACAGACCATCTGTGACGTCACCCCTAAGTTTGTGAAGAGCTGAATTGAAGCTTGGGGGAAAGGGGTCCCACAGTCGCCATCATGGCAGCGCTACATGTTCCGTCAATCCCAGATAATACAAAAATGGGCAAAGAGGTGGAGCTGAGAGGGGGTTTGTGAGCAGGGAGGCGGATGATTGACACCCAGCTGCCTGGAGCTAAGAGCTTACCTGGCGCTAACTGATGTAGGCAGCACTAAAGCTAAGGCGCCGGAAAAAAACACTGGCTAAAAACCATGGATGTGTTACTCTGCACCCCCTGCCTCTAATTGGCAGGGGGTGCAGAGTATATGGTGGTGTATATGTTGCTTTATTATTATTGTTATTTTGTTTTTTATGTGGTGTTGCGTCTGAAATAAAGATTTATGATGATGATGATGATACTTGCCCCCGGATTTCGCTGCAAATTATTATTATTTTTTTTTTTTTAAGGATTTTTGGGCTCTAGTGGCCTTTATGACAGTAGCTTTACAGAAAAGGGATCAGAGAGAGAGAAGGGAATGACACGCAGCAAAGGTTCACAGGCCGGGAATCGAACCTGGACCGCAGCTGCAGGCGAGGATCTATAACCTCCGTACATGGGGCGGGCGCCTAACCCACTGCGCCGCGCACCGCCCCAATTCACTGCAAATTTAAAAGGCACGCCGCTAGCGCCATCTTTGACCTGTCAATTTAAAGAACACGCCCCTTATTATGCATCATTTCAAGATTAAATAATATCTAAACGAATGAATTATAAACATTTTTGTACCAGGCAGCAAACATGTTTATTTCTGCTGTGAAGTTGGTCTTTTGAACATGGGAGTCTATGGCCCATAGACTATGGGGATTGACTCCCTTGTGGAGCCAGCTCCTGGTGGGGGAGGGGTGAACTTCAGTTTTTGGAGCTTCCGCATAAGCCTCCATTTTCACCACTGGAGTTTGTCGCTTGGTCACGACTTGGGAATACATTGGTAATGCAATCCCCATCGGTGACTTCCCAACCAATTCATGTTTGCTGTCTCTCATTTGTTCCTTTGATGGTTTCTGCTAACATCAGCTGTTATCTTTAGTTTCATGAAAATTTATCTAAATGTATTTTTTAATTGTACTCCCCCCCCCATCCTCAGTTGTTTACCTATCACTGTGTTTGATCTACAAAGCAACCGAAAATGAAAATAAAAAAATACTTATTTGATCTGTACAGAGGAACAATCAAAAAAAGTCCCAACAATGATGAGATATAAAAAAATATCAGAGAAATTGCTCCAAGTCATCTCCCAGTACTGACTCATACTCTCTTTTGAAGAACTCTACAAGTGATTTAAAAATTGTTTTTCCTTCAATACTTTTATATGACTTTTCTGATAAATTTACCAGCCTCTTTTTCATCTGACAAAACGGACAAAACTGTAATCATTTCTCAGAAACTCTTTGACTGTGGAGCATTTGATGAGGTTGAATTAAAAATATCTTGAGGCCTTACTGAGGTGGGGCCACATGTGCAAAATGGTTTCAGGCCACAGAAATGAGGAAAAGCTTCTATTCCTCTACATTTAGTAAAGCAGGAGTTCATTTAGAAAATGCTGAATTCAAGCACAACAGTAATGCGATTCATTGCTGAGGTCATATAAATATGTTTACAGATGAAAAGCTGGGGCTGATTCACTCTTTAATGTGTGACAAGATTAATAAAGGCCTTTGTATATGATCTGAGGACTTCTGCAGGGGCATTTTGTCACAGTGAAAATGAACTTCTGCCTTCAGCTCAACAGCCAGTGTCAGCATTTTGCTGTTTAGTCTATAAAATGTAACCACAAAAGTGAATGACTGTCTTCTTTGTTTGCTTGATTTTTGACTGACCTATAATTTTAGAAGAAACATGTGCCAGCTCTTCCGTCAGTTTTGAGTTCCTTCTGACCTATTTTGGTTTTATGGGTTGTTGTTTTTTATTTGTATATTTTGTACTATAATTTTCTTTCATTTATCTAGGTAACAGTTTTTATATTTATTTTTGGTGGTGATATGAAAGTATTTTTTCCACTTCTAAACTGAATTTTAACTGTTGAAAATTCCTGACCTGCTCCAATCTGAAACTTGTACTACGTGACTCAAGAGACGTTTTAGCTGTTAGCTATACAAGTAGTCATAAAAAGATGATTTATAGTACAGATACATCCCAAAGTCTTACAATCCTCTATTTAGATTTGGTCCACTGTTCCCAACCTAAAATCAAATTCTTAAA
>JAPMNP010725161.1:0-12296 GCA_029874935.1 Atherina boyeri
CTTACATAGGCTACGGCTTCACATGATTGCAGTACCAGTTTCGGCCAGAATCTTACATACAGTACCTTTAAATTAAGACCACATTTGTGGATCTCTTGTATAGACAAACTGAATCAAATTATTTTTTCTAAAGACAATAATAACATGTAGTGCCAATGTTTTTCTTACTTTCTGTCAAAAGATATCAGAAGTCAGGTTTTTGTTTCGTCTATACACATTGACCTATTCACATCACCAAAATTTGACTCGATTGACATTACCTATTGATCCTTACATGAATCCAATAAGCACTGGATTGTGCTTGCAAGCAGCTTAGTCAGTAATTTATTTATTAAAAAAAGAAGCAGTCTGTCTGTTGTAAGTCATTAAATTGATTCAGCCATGGGCAGTAAAGATCTACATGGGGAAGGTAGAGCGATGACATACAGATGGTACGCGATTAATTCATTCCGTACTGCTGTGAATGAGTGTGATTGTGTGAAAGTGCAGCCGTGCATACCTTGAAAAGAGTGTTCAATCATATTGAATCTATATAAAGGTTTAAGAAAAGGCCAGTTTGTGTGGGTGTGTAACCATGTAGATGACTCTCTCCTCTTGCACACTATGAGGCATATTGTGGTACAGTCAAGATTGCACACTTTGTTGGACTAGTAATCAAAAATCACCACATCCACCAACATACCTTAGCTCTATGATAAGCACCCATAGAAGTGTTCCTGGAAAAAAAAAACAGGCACAGTTGTAGCTGTGAGTGCAGATCTCTGATTGCATGAGTGAAAAGTCAAAGCTTTTGAGGAGAAGAGAGGAGCTGTTTATGTAAATTAACTTAGAATAGAGCCCTTCTCCATCATGTAGCCATCACTTCATATAATTAAACAATATGTGTGTGTGACTAACATACAAAAAGATGTATCCCACGGTGCCACATCTCAGTCAGGTTGTCATAGAAATAGGGTTTCAATCACACAGTACACCAAAATTTCATGAACAGAGATCTGTAGTGATAAAAAAAAACATCACACATGCTGTATTGAGTAAAAAAAAAGTGCAACAGCCACCAAATAACTGCTGCTGTAATTCATGAGACAAAGCTACTCACATCGACAAAGAGAAATTTAGAAAAGAACTACAGTGCCTTGCTGCTGGCTGAATTGAATAGTTGTAACATAAATAGTAATAATTAATGTTGAAGTAATACAATTTAATCTTATTGATTTGTTTCTCTGAGACAACTCCTAACTTTGCTAGTGCATATGCATGTCTTCAATGAGTATGAAACATTGGGTAACACTCTCCAAGCACCCCTTTCACCATTGTCAGTGAGTTATTGATTGATTTTAAAGTGTAAGTTTTTAAGAAGTACATTGAAGAAATTTCTGACAATACAAGAGTCATATTGAGGAATAACAGCTGCTGAAACAAGGAACACATGGATAAATATGTCATAAGGGGACCAAGCGGGTTTCAAGTCAAGTCAGCTTTATTTGTCAATCCGCCATATGTACTAGACATACAGAGAATCAAAATTACGTTACTCTCAACTCCACAACATGTAGATTAAAAAATAATTTTAAAAAATAAAGTAAAAATAAAATAAATATATATATATATATATATATATATATATATATATCATATCTATTACAGTTGCCAAGATAGAAACACCTTGTTTTGGATGACACCCAGTATGATCATTTGTTTGTACGCCTTTACTGTATGGGAAGATGATATTTGACAGAAGCAATTTTTTTTAGACTTCTAAAAAGGAGCTTCTCTTTAGTTTGATGAATGTGAGCACAGGGTCTTGGGTTACTGGTTCCGAATGTCACAGAGTCTTTAACCCTATAAAGCTAAACGTATCATATTTGATACATAAAGTTTCTCAAACTTTTTGCATCTACGTCCTTTTACATTATTTTATGGTAAAAACTTTGCTTAAAACCCTGTTGTACACAATCTGATGTACAGTAGCATATAACAGGCGACAGAAGAATTCACTATATCATTTTAACCTTATCACGCAATAATAAATGGTGAATACTGAAAAATTATTTTTGTTAATCTTTTGTTGTAATTTGTTAAAGGACCAAATGACGACTTCAGATTTAAAAAAATTGAATTTTCTCTCGATTATTTCTTTGGTTGGGCTTTAAAGGGTTAAGTGCAGTCTGTTAAGAATACAAAAACAGGAACAAAAGAAAACAAAGGCACAACATTGAATATGCCAGAAGCACTATTTATTTAACCTATCAAGGTCACATGCTCTGTATGAATACACTGTATTGGTGCCTATGTTTAGAGGACATATCAACAGCAAAAAAAAAGAGGGCAAGACTGAAATGTAGATAACAGACCAGAAAATATTAACAAAAATTGGTCACATTGGAAGGCTGCTATAGTTGCTTCTTTTTTTAACCTTGGGTTATACAGTAGGGTTATAGTTCGATGGAAGCTGCTACTCAGCAAACTGAACCACCATGCATCCCAAGAACCTGAATCATATGATATCACCATAAAACATCAAAATCCCCACCAGCATACTTAGATTATGTGTCATTTTGTATAAAGACTTAAGGGATAACAGCATATATAAATCGAATTGCATATAGTTGTAGGCCACAAATCCTTCATCAATTTATGTAAGGTTTCCACATTAGTGATGTTATGTGCACAAGCAGGTCCTCTATGATATTGGCTGTCAGTTTTCCAAACCTTGAAATTGACCACTGAGATTTTTGTTTCAAGTCCATTATGGTTTCCATCCAAATTCATTCAGTGCTTAGTGTCATTTTACTGGAATTGGTGTTTTTCCTGATAACTTGCTGGTGTCAGCAATGTGTTGCCTGAAGTCTATTTGGTTGACATAATGTTTTTGTGACTACCAACACCCCACAATCTCTTACCACCCATTTATTACCTGGTATGGAGATCTGATCCATTTATCTTAGGCCGCTCACATGTTCCAAATATGATATACAGAATACTTTCCTATTGTGATCCAGTTCTGATAATTTTTTATCAGATCTCAGTCTGGTGCCAATACTCAGATTGACCATGTACAAATATATAACCAGCAAGTCCCTGCCACTTTGTTTTAAAGATACACAAATGCATTTAGATATGATTAAGCTTACAAAGACTCATATTTTGTATGTAGCAGATAGGTATAGATCATTAGTTTACTTGTTTCATTTTATTTCATTGGTCATTGTTCAGGGCCAACATAGAGAGACAAAAAACCATTCACACTTAATCCTAGGGACACTTTAGAGTGACCAATTAACCTATCATGCATGTTGTTGGATAGTGGGAGGAAGCCGGAGTACCCTGAGAGAACCCATGCATACTCGGGGAGAACATGCAAATTACACACAACCCATCCTGAGCCGAGGCTCGAACTGGCAACCTTCTTGCTGTGAGGCTGCGGTGTTACCCACCACTCCACTGTGCAGCGGTAACTGCTGCACAGTGCTAAAAAAAGCTTCCTTCACACTAAGGGACGTAAAGAGGCGTGGTCTTGAACAAAACTTGGAAATTTGAGGCCATTTAACTCAAAATTATTCATACATATAACTTTTTGTAAAAATTTGTTGTATTTACTCAGGAATTTATAGTAACGACATAAAACTTAAATTAAGCATATTGTAATAAAATTGTTTAAAGGTACCGTATGTAAGATTCTGGCCGAAACTGGTACTGCAATCATGTGAAGCTGTGGTCAATGTAAGAAATTGCTAAAAATGGCCAAAATAGGTCAACAGAAGAATACACAGAAGTTCTGGATACTTTAGAACCCTCCACCTCCCCCCGATTGGGAGATTTCATCAAATATCAGCACAAATTGTAAACAATAACATAATTTAGGGGCTGCAAATCCGTTTTTTGAAATGAGAATATGCTGGCTATATTATGGTTGTCAGTGATAGAAGTATTTGAAATGAACATTATTTTATATGTCTTTTAATGTCTTGCAACAACTTAAAATAAAGATGATACATAATTCTTACATACGGCACCTTTAAGTAAAGTCAAAATCCGGGCTAAGAGTGTAATCAGTTCACCTTATTTACTGTTTAGTTTTTAAACCCATCGCTTTTTAGATTCACAACTAAAAGTCAAGTCAGCCAATATCTGTTGAGACAAGAAGTATATCTCCCAATCTCTCACATGGAGTAATGGTGGTGCCATAAAGGCTCTACTACTTTTCATATGTGCCAATACGTTAATGAGGCACATTGGCCCCGTTACACTCAAGGCTCCTTGCCTCCCCAGGGAATAAGGGCAGCAGGGGAAGATTGCTCTGTTCTCCACAGATCATAGCTTTCCTTTAATCATCTCACTTTTTTCAAACTTCTCCTGTCGTAGCCTTGAGCAAATCACATGCACAAACTCACCACTGTTTCATCAATATTCTGTCATTTTTTTTCTCACCGCGGGATCATTGTGTGATAAATTTTGCTCTCTATGATAAACCATATTGCCAAACTGTGCAGTTATCATGGGACTGAACAAATGGTTGGAGGCTGTAATAAGTAAAATGGGCCACTGAATATGACCTACAGTCCTTTTCATAGCCAGTGTGCTAATACAACATGAGCAACATTATAAAGTAGTGTGTCATTAATAAAGGAAATGCCTGCTCATGATTATGTCATACAACATACAAAGGTCTGATATGTGAAGGCCAACAATAGGGTTGGGTATCATACACATCATCTAATGACTCTTGACTAATGAATCATCACTTCAAATGTCACTGAAATCACAAGGGATGAAAACATACTTTTGTAAGATTAAAAAATGGCTCCCTTGTTGTTTTTCATATTTTTCACCATTTTGATTTGCTCGCCTTTGTAAAATCATACCATCTGATCAAATTAGCCAGGTTTGTACTTATGTATCTCACATTAGTGGCTATTTTTGGAGTAAGGTTTTTTTTTTCCTTTTCCTTAGGTACACAGAGATTCATTGTCACATTGAATTAAAGGCATGATAAATTGTTTTGCCTACAACAGTTATGAAGACAATAGAAAGGAAAGTTGTACCTCCAGGGTGTCATATCACAGAACTGAGTGCTTAAACTCAGTTCAGCGTTCGCTAATTAAACTATGGAATCAAAACTAAATCTGACAGCATCATCACACAATACGGCAGCAAATTGAATCAAAATACTGTGCTGCATTTATTTAGAGCAGGAGTTTTTAAATCTTTATGTGCAACACTGATAGTGATTTAATTCATTTAAGCTGTGATTTGATACTCTTTTTTTTCTGCTCCAACAATGTCACTTCTATAGTTTTTAACAGATGTTTCTTTATGATGGAGTCCTCTGCATTTTCTCTTCTATGTTAAACCCAAGTAATCAAAAAGGCTGGAAAATAATTGCCAGTTTTATATGATAATAAAACTTTCTCTGTTTTAATAGAAAATTACATGACAACAGTGTGATAGTGTTGTCAGATATAAGAAAGAGACACTGCCCAGACTGATGCTTTGTTCAGATGTTCGTCTCAAATCATGCTGCATAATTGTGCTATGGCAGATTTATTCTTGGATATAATCAGTGGTAATCAAGGAAAACAAGGACAGAGTTGAATAAAGCCTGGTGGCCTGCAGAAATGATGCTAAAAGTGAATTTATCATGAACACATGGTGTGTAGCCCAGCGGCGAGGGCAGAATCCTGTGTTATATGCCATCACATCAAACTGCATTTTAATTTTGCCAGTGGTTGTGCTGTTATCTAACCATGACTTGCCTAAGTGCTCCATCTAAACATCTGGCTGAAGTCTTTCTGTTATCATCTATTGTGAAGTCACAAAGGGGAAATAAAGTTGCTTTTGCACTCTGTTGATGGATATCGATTGGATGAGAGCGGCCCACATCTTTATTTACTCTGGTAGTTACCCACTCTAAGTAACACTGCCACTGACTTTTAAGGTGAATGCTTCCAGACAAGGACAAAGGGGACATGACAAAGTAAAGGCAGCTACTTCTCAAAACATTATTACAGAGGTCATTTGCATTGGATACTTTAGGCTAGCCATTGTAATCTTTACAGAACCACTTCCTTTATATGCTAAAACCAGATTGCAGGTCTTGGTTGAGAGGAACTGCTGTGAATGGGTTGACATGAACTAATGAGGAGGACTCTACATATTAGCCACCAAACTTTAATAGCCATCTGAGACACACACCCACAAAGTCTCATCCCCTGATTCAAAAACACTGAGGCTATATTACACCACAAAGGAGTGCATTACTTTTTAAGTTTCACACAGTCAACAGTATAACTCAATCAAGAATGTGATGAAGAGGCAGAGTTATTCTTACTGTGGCCTTCCTCCTGGTGAGAAACTATTTGGTCTGTCCTCAAAGTGGTCACTGGTCTTGGAGAGACTTGTGGCAAGGCCAAGGTCTTGGTATGAGCAGAGCCGACTCCCTGACCTCTGTAATTGAGATGCAGGAAGAATACTGCATTCGTATCAAATGAAAAACTATTTTAACGCAGACAGGAGGAGCAGTTGCCAGGGAAAATAAGTCAATTGAGGAGTTGTCTGCCCCTTGTGGTTTAAGTGGTAAGACCTGCTGTCCAGTCTATGATTAGATTGAACTTGCTCTAAATTAGCTCAAACTTGCAGCAGAGCGATATGCCCTGCATCAAGCCGTACTAACAACCCACAGATATGTGTATGGAAAAGGAAGGAACGAATATTCACTATTTGACCGAATAATCATGAGAGAGGCAGCTCACTGTGGGTCAACTTTGGCTATGAGTGTAGAATGT
Source organism: Atherina boyeri (assembly GCA_029874935.1). Lineage (NCBI taxonomy): Eukaryota > Metazoa > Chordata > Actinopteri > Atheriniformes > Atherinidae > Atherina > Atherina boyeri. The sequence continues at coordinate 6,786 of JAPMNP010725161.1, forward strand.
TAGATAATCTGACCACGTATTTCTATTGAGAGCTACATGACAAGTCCAGGTATCATCCCCCACCTGATAAGAGCTAAGGCGCCTGACATTGTGCTGTTGCCAGGAGTGTGACTGCAGCTTCAAAGCAAGTCACACGTCAGCTTTTGATCTAAGAATAAGCAAGGGCATCTAAAAAACCAGTGGTCAAAGTACAGTTCACTCACATTTGTGTTCTGCACTGAAAGATGCCGCACATCCATCCCCTTCACAATCTTATAATCTGTCTGTCTGCACACACTGCAACGGGCACAGAGGAGTTACATGATGAGTAATGTAAGAAATATTTTGAGCGTCCGTAAACATAAACCATTTAATCCAACTAAAACCATTATCTCATTGACGCATGCAGTTGTTTTTAGAAATAATTATCCTTGGTAAACATTTCCTCATGTTTGTCCACTTGGGCTGGCAAATCACTTTTTACAGCAAGCAAACATTGCAGTGAAAAACATCATTGGAACATAGCATGCCAACATGTGAGCTATAATACAATTCAGGCTACTTTCAGTGCTGAATCCATTTTAAGTGGTTTAGTGCTGCAAACAAAACTGCTGTTTGACTATTCCTGATTAAACAATAAAGAAAAAATGGTTGTACACAAATTTAATGACAAGCTTTCATTAATTTGTTCAATTTGTATACTATTGTGACGGATAATTTCGCTGCTCGGAATATTTCAACTCACTGATTAACGTTGGGCAAGGACAGCTGTGAGAACTGCAGAGGAAAGTCCTAGCTTACACAGCTGATCATAGTGGAGAGACCCATGGTTTTATTCACAAATCTCCCCTGAATTGGAGTTCTGCTCTAAGATCACGGGTCAGCTAGCCATGAAACCTTCACTTTCACACAGGACTGAAGCAAGAGCAAAAAAGAGCAAACAGAGAGGAGCTCATGCAGAGTCATAGCAAGGAGGCAGAAAAGAAGAGAAAAACAGAATGAAATAATTTATGGTTCGTGACAGGAGGCAACAAAACACCTCAGAAAAAGGAAAAATTTGGGGCTGAGGAGTAGTGGAACGAAAGGACAATAACACATCTTATCTGGGTTTTTCAATCTCAACTTTTTATATGATGCTTGCTCATGAATCTTCTTGTTAAAGCAACAAGGATAGACCTTTAAAGGATACATTTGTTGATATTCTGTTCTTTTATGAAAAAGAAAAAAGAAAACCCAGATTTAATTGCTGATATTCACATGAATGATCTATTTGACCAAATTCTTATTTATCTTATGCATTTGTATCACAAAGCGCCGTTGTTTCCCAACTGTTGTCAAAACATTATCGTGCTGGACTGTTGCTCTGCAGGTTTCCTGATGACAGTAAACATGAGCTGAATTCAGAGCAAATAGAAACATGCTGCACTGAATTATATTTCTCTATGTAACCATAATGTACAGCTTCCGAGAAACTCATATTTTGAGTTAGATGCCAAAGGCTCAGTGAGGAAGTTTGAGGATGTAATGCATCTGACAGACACACAAACACCTTGCTGGGTTTTGGCTACTCAATGACTGCAAAATAATCAATGTGCAGACAAATGTCAGACCAGTGCACTAAGTGCACCAGTAAATTCTATTTTAATAGAAATATACTGTAGGTTGTCTAGCAAACCACTATTTCTGCCTTCCTTCCATTGTAAATGCTTGCAGTTCACTTGGACCCCTTTAACTTGATTTACTATATGTTTTTGTGGTTATAACACATGAATACTGGCCTTAATCATCACTCTATACATACTGGGCAGACCTCAAGCTTACCTCTGTACACTCCTCTGTTTATACTCTTCCAAGTGGTTATTTTTCAGTATACTGTGAGTTTTGAAAGACATGGGGAAAACCGCATGCCCTCACTGTCCATTGTACATACAGTAATCTGCTTAAATATCTCATGAATAAGTATAGATAAATATCTTCATAAATTATTTAGAAGTATTTATATGCATTAATACATCTCAATGCAAAACTACTACAGTCTAAGGAATGTAGATGAATTTCGTTAGAGACCAGTGGGTTTAATAGAGATATTTTGTATTTGTGGATTCTTGGTTGTGCATAATGTTTGTGTTCATATTACATATCTTGTTATGTGTATGCAGAGCTGGTGCCAGTTTTTTGCTGAGACACTTTTAAGATTTTTTCCTTCAAGGGTAAGATGAAAAAAATATAATTATACATATTTACTGTTTGCCGTCTGTTTCAACATGTGAATATGAAGCCTCTTTCTAAAATGAGGCAAATGCAACCACGGATGAAAAACAGTGTTTGACAGTATTTGCAAAAAAAAAGAAAAGGCCAGAATACAGAAATAATGTGTCAAAAACTAAGTGCATCCCATGGATAGAGATGCTTGCAGAACTATATTTAGCAATAACTTGTTTTAATTGTTATCTGTAAGACATTATCAGTGTCTCACATTGGTGCAGAGGGATTTTGGCCCAATTTTCGTTACAGCGTTGCTTCAGTTCATTGAAGTTTGCAGGTTTTCATTTATGAACAGCTTTCTTGAGGTCCCAACAAAGCATCTTAGTCAGGTTGGTTCACAACAGCACCTTAAATCCGTTTCTTCTTTTCTTTTTCTGTTTTTTCAGTCATTCTGTTGTATCTGTAGCTCAGATGTGAGGCCGATTGAAACACAGTTGACTCTAGAATACTATGGTATACATGGTCACCTCAATGACTGCAAGGTTGCCAGGTCCTGTGGCTGCAAAACAGACTCCAACCATCACCCATCTACCACTATGCCTGACCATTGCTCTGAGGTATTTATGTTGATATGCTGTTTGGTTTTCTTGTCTGCCCAAAGGGCATTCCTCCAGCAGTCTAGTATTTTGTTTTCAAGAATCTTAACGAACTTCAGTTATACTGCCATGTTCTTTTTAGAGTATAGGGGCTTCCTCTTGGCAACCCTAATATCCAAACAAGCCATACTTGTTCAGTCTTTTTCTAATTGTCCTGTCGTGAACTTTAACATTGACTTGCTAACTGAGGCCTCTAGAGTCTATGACATAGCTCCTGGGTTCTTTGCGGCATTGCAGTATCNTGGGCAATTCCATTTTGGGAAGATTGTCAACTGTCAACTAGAATGATGTACTCCAAATTGTTTGGAATTGGTCTTAAATCCATTTCCCTGACTGATGGGCAGCAGCAGTGGCTTCTCTAAGATCACTGCAGTTGTGTCTCTACCTTGACTCCTTGTTATCACACACCTGAATGATCCAGACCAGCAAACTGCCAAAATGTCTGCTTTTAAGTGCTAAACTTATTGATTATTACTTTATCAGTTCATTTATAAATTAATTGAAATTGATTAACTATCTTTGATCAGCTGCTCCTAATTGCTATTTATCCTTTTAATTTCTATGTTTTTTTCACACACATTTTGGCTTAATTCAACAAATAGTGGCACGTGATGTCATGTGTTAGGTTATTCAACCTTCTGTTTTTATGAGCAATTCTGATACTTTGAATCACACGTAGGGAGTGTTCTCCTATGGTTCTTATGTAAACGCATGTGTCAGCTGCCTTGCCAACCCTCATTATAAACCGCTGGTATCACACTCTATTAGAACAGCTATCACATATCGTGATAACAGTCATTTGTTAAGACGTCAGAGAAAACAAATACAATATTATATCCTGATGTGAGAGGAGGGAGGTGTTGTGTCTGTGATCTTCTCAAGTTAATGAGGATGTCACAGCTGTCAGCCCTAAAATATGTAGCTGATTATCATAAGAATCTGCTTGCTGTTTCCTCACATGCCAAGATCATTCTGCAGTGATCTTCCGGGATACAGGAATACAGATATTTTGATGGTTTTCTTATATTTTTTCATAAGATTTCTTATTTACATGTATTCCCTTTGTTGGTCTATGCTGGATCTTGTGGCGTTGAAGTTCAATGTTTCTGATGAATCATTAGCAAACATAATTAGTATGTCATTTATGTTATCTATTTTATTTTATCTCATATTGCCTTTCTGGTGGCTTTGGTCTCTCCATTCCTCAGCAACATAGTGCCATCTAGTGTGCACTGCACTGAGATGCATCACCGAGGCTGCTTCAACACAACTGGATTATTTATACACTCTGCAATACCATGAGAGGAAGACTTTTCCCAGAGGCATTTTCATTGTTCTGTGAAAAAAAACCTCTTCATCTTACACATCAGACATCTACAGTATTTTGAATGAGTGAACTATGTTATTTTACTCCCACCAAGCACCTCTGAGCTCCCTTTCTCTATCTAAATTTATATTAAACTGTGAAGACTGTTGGTTTATTGTTGTTGGATGAAAGACTGAATCATCATGAAGATCAAAGTCCATTCCATTTCTATAATGAATAAGCCGTTAAAAACATCTTTCTGTGCCAGCAGTACACATGAAAGTCAACTCTGTGTGTGTAAATAACTGAAAGTGGTATTTATTTTTACCTGTCACATGACTACCATATTTGATTAAAGTGCTAATCTAATATTTACATTCCTAAAATGTCAGACATTCCCAATTAAATTCATTCTTTTCACCACCTGGTATTGCCAACACATCCTAAGAAAAACTGTGAATCTCTTACTTGTTAGACTAAACTTAATGTATAAGGTTTAGTCAAACATTGCCAGTCAATCTCTTGTATTGAGTGCAGCCTTGACCCTCTGGGCAGTATCAGAGCTGCTGAAGTGCTTTGGCATCAGTGTGACAGGATTAACACATCAAAAGCAGTGTCGGGGCCTACAGCAGCGTCACACAGTCAGTACAGCACCTTTCATGTTCTGCACAGGTTCACTACAATTTCACGTAAGCCAAAAGCAAGTCAGACAGAAAAAGATAATGGGGCCAACCTGCTGCTATCACGCTTCCCCTCAGCTTCAGTGAAATATGTCAAATTCTGTGTGTTTGATGAAAGATTGGAGTTCAACAGGCTCAAGTCAGGAAACGATATCTGACTTTGTCACATGGCCAGGATGCAAAGGAACATTTAAGGCTGACATTCAACCTGAAATTATTGCTGCAAGCCTGCATGGTCGTACTTTTTATGATGCAAACAGTGGACAGTCAACAGAGAAGAAAGATTAAACCCAAGTAGAGTAAGAGTTAAGATGTATGGAGGGGTTCAAAGAGTATTAATCATTTTGCTATGATGTGGTAATAAATGAAGATGGGGTAGTTTTATAATGATTTTACAAATTATGTGCATTCTTAGTAGCAGGTTAAAGTCCAGTTTTCACATGAATAACTAAAATACCCAAATATACCTGCCATTTTCAGACTGCTTTTTTTCTAAAAATGTAAATGATATATTTCAGTGCCTAGTTTCTCTGTTTTTACAACAATATTTTACCATGAGTATTGCTGTTAAATGCTTTGAGGGCTATAAACAAAGAAAGAGGCGTACAAAAAGGAAAGGAAAGGAAAGGAAAGGAAAGGAAAGGAAAGGAAAGGAAAGGAAAGGAAAGGAAAGGAAAGGAAAGGA
>JAPMNP010725161.1:12302-24647 GCA_029874935.1 Atherina boyeri
AGGAAAGGAAAGGAAAGGAAAGGAAAGGAAAGGAAAGGAAAGGAAAGGAAAGGAAAGGAAAGGAAAGGAAAGGAAAATGCATCTATTAGTCTGTGCGCCATCATATAATTGATTTTATTCCTTGAGCTAATAGTTACCTTATTAGTCCAAGGAGGTTACAAATTGGTATCCAGATAATGGTGCACTCTCAGCATTGTTTCTTTGTTTCTGCTGTTATTATTAACTGTATGCAGTGCTGTGAAAAGGTTTTTAGGCTCTGCAAGTGAAGAGAGGAATGATGTAAAGTGAACTAAAGAGAAAATCAATATTTGGTGGGACCATGCTCTCTCTCTCGAGTACACTCGCTACTTTGAGAAATTTCTCTCTCTGTGGGTGACTCCTGTTGCCTCTTCATATAATTCTACTCTAACTGTAGAGCACATATGCCATCTGATACAGTAAAGGATAAGGTTGTTCTTTATGGTGCTGACAACATCTTTCAAACTATTTTCATCCATCATCCGTTTTCTATACCCACTTATTCCAATTCCATGTTGCAGGGGGGCTGGAGCCTATCCAGGCTGCAATCAAACAAGAGGCAGGGTGCTCTCAATGGGTACACTACAGGGTCAACACAGAGAGACAAACTATCAATCACATTCATACAGTACTCCCTCCACAAAGCAACAATTAACTGTGGACCAACACATGCACAGGGAGAAGATGCAAACCTCTAGATAAGAATCCAAATATTCTAAATGCCTAAAACCTTTGCACACTACAGTTTATTAATCAAAGAAATGCTTAGATTGTTTTTCTTTTCTTTTTGTGTAACAACCCTGTCTTTGTTTAGGTGGTTGACATAAAACAGAAACTGAAGATGTCCAAGAAATTTTGGTCCAACCTGCCTGAGGCGATGTGCGTGGAGGAGAGAGTAACTGCAGGAAATGCCAGTGATGAGGAGTGCTGGAATGGACACAGCAAGGGCAGGTAAGAGCAACAGGGCCCCAGGGCTGATGAATGCTTGCACAAAGGGCTTCTTAGAAATCCTAAGTCGATGTAACCCGCCTGATGTTAAGCGGTCTGAGCCTTGCATTAAGAATTGGGTTGTTTACTTTCACTGACTTAATCTCCATTGTGCAGGAGCTTGGCATACCTTCATTTAACTTAAACCAGGGTGGCTTCTCCTTAGAGCTGAATGTTGTGGTTTCCATAACCCTTTACTATGTTATTGTATGAAATGTATGTTTGGTTTGCATTTGTAGAAAAAAAAGTGGTTTCCTAGCTTTTGTTTTTAAATAAAACGGCTCACAGTTACTTGTACTGTAGAGTCACAGTAAATTGACAATTGAGCTATTTTTATTCTGAACATATACTTTGTGATGAAAAAAAAATCAAGAAATTAAAATTCTAATAATGCAAGAGAAAGATGGTTTAAGAGGAAGCAGCTGCTGCCTTTTTCTTTTTTCTTTTTTTTTTGTGGGAAAAGCTGAATGAAGCAGAGTAAAAATATTTAACCTCTTTTAATTCAGAGAGATTTCAGAGATTTGCATAACCTAAAGTGATCTGGGCTCGTGGGAAAACAAAACACGGTTGTGTCAGATGATTTGTGGAATGCCCTCACATGACGGCCTCCAGCTTATTTGTCAAACAGGGCCGCAGGCAGCTGACATGTTTTTCCCGGGAGAAATACTTAACAAGTATCTCAGCACATTACCAGACATTATGAGGTCAAGTGCTCATTTTACAAACACTGTTGTAACATTAAAGAGCCATTGCTAAATGGTTCTATGAGGATTAACCTCATAACTCAAAACTAGAAAACGTGAGTGGAATTAGTCCATCCTGAGCCACTCTCTTGGCGTAAAACCCCCCATGAAAATTATTTGCATATCAGCCAGTCTAAAACAAATTAGCATTTACTGCCTTGTTCTTTTAGGAGTCACCTTTAGAAATAGTGTCAGAAACTGTATCGTATTTGTTTTTTTATTAAGGTATTTTCCTGAAGTCCAAAAGGATGGCCTAATCAACCAGGTGAATAACCCTGAGGTGTCTGTCGACATCACACGTCCCGACACTATCATCCGTCAGCAGATCATGGCTCTTCGGGTGATGACCAACAAACTGAAAAATGCCTACAATGGCAATGATATCTACTTTCAGGACTCAAGTAAGTTATGTGCTATTTTTTACCATGCACACAAATGTGTCAACGTGCCACTTTTTTCCTATCTTAAGGCAGGAAATGTGTGTTAGTGTTGCCCTCAACACCCCATGTTGTCAAGTTCATGCTCCAGTTTTTGTTACCTACCCTTGAGGCAGAGGTAATCACCATCAGTAAAGCCTTACGAGGTACTGAAGCTGCAAATAAGCCACATTGGCAGTGTGTAATGTAAAAAGGAAAAAGAAAATGCTAACAGTCTGAGTGCATGCAGGCTTTTTTTAAACTGATGAAAACTGGTGTCACACTGGCTGTTCTGGAATCTGCTTTAAAATTCTCTAAACAAACCAAAGACTTGAGAAGTATTCTATATTTTAATGAAAAGCACATATGTGCATTAGCACTGAATAACACTGGTTACACAATATTGTGTACAAGCTTTTTTTTTTTCTTTAATCCACATTATCTGATGTTTCTGGCCTTTGATAATAGAATAAACAACACAACTATCATTATTCACATTTCTACCATAGTTTTTTATGCACAATTAGAGATACCACATGAGGAAATGTCAATAAAAACAGGAAATGAAACAAATTAAGTTTCACAAAAATAAAATGAAAATGAAAAAAACAAGCTGGCTTGATGTGGGTTTTTTTTGTCTCTTTAAAAAGAGAAGAGGAAATAGGACAATGTGCTGTACCTTCTTTGAAAAAAATCCTGAAAACCTTTTTCAAAGTTATGTTCGTAGTTTAGCAATCTCTACCCATCCTTCCCACTTCTTTTACAGATGTTAAATGTAGCCAAGTTCATGAGCTTCTGATAACTTAAAACAGCTTAACTTATGTACTCTCAACCAGTAAATAAAAACATGCCTGATTTGCATTTTTTTGTATTCTTTGACAATTGTACAAAGACACGTCTATATACCACCCTTTCACCTTTAGACTAAATACAGTATATTAAACAAGTTGCTCAGTATTATTAGCTCTGTTTGGAGGAATAGTTGTGTTGAATTCTGACTTTTTTTCCCTTTTAGATTACTTTTTGGTCTGCTTTTCAAGCAGTTGTCTGCTTGTTGTTTGAATTTGGTCAGTGGATTTACGATCTCAAAATATGTAGAAATACCTACAATAATCCTCAACAGATAATATAAGTTGTTGAATACTAAGACAATGAGTTTTAGAAACCTCAAGACAAACTATGGAAACAATCGTCACAAGGTATTATTTTTGTTTATATATTGCCACAAATGATCACTGATAAAAACAATCAAGATACAGTAAATGTTTCATCATTATTATATATAATTACTGTTAGAAAGATATTTTTGGAAGATTTTAAGCGGTAGGTTTGATATACGTTTTTTTTTTTAGTTTTTTCTCTGCTGTAGCTGAAGTGATGGGCTTATTCTGCTTTCTGTTTTTTTGTGGTGTTGCAGGTGACGAAGGCAGCGGCTCAGGCAGTGGCAGTGGCTGCACAGAGGTCTGCCCCACAGATATGGACGGGGCTACCACTGAAATCCCAGTGGTCAGAGCCGATCGGAGCGGGCCTTTGGAAGGTTCTGCCCAACTCTGTGCACCCTCTGTAGCCCTGCCAACCATGCTGGCCCTCTCAGTCTTAGCTCTTCACCGACAATGGAGATAATACTGGAGCAACACACTTAATATGGACAGCAGGGTTTCCTTTCCTCTCCTCTTCCGCAGTTTTTGTATTCAGGCAAATCGGAGCTACAGTCAAGCAAATGGCATTCGGGCAACCAGCCTTGATGCTGGAGGAGTCTGCTCTGAGAAAGAGAGTAGTCATGCATCATGATTTCCCACTTTCCCAAAGATCATGCAGTGCCATCCCAAGACTTGATATTTTACAGCATCATTCACCATCTAACTACGATGCTAACCCAAAAAAACTCTGCTTCAGAGATTAAGAAAATATACATATTTCTTGCACATGTGGCAGGTATCAATGTAGGTCTCCAAGTGGAAAAATTTAAAAAGCACTTTGATTCTTTTGATTTTTTTTTTTCAAATGCAAAAAATACGTGTTTTGAAAAAATGTTGAGAATGTGATTGTTTGATGCACCTGAAAGAGATTCAGTTTAATAAATGTTTAATATTATATTTTAAAAGAAATTATAACGATCTAAATGCCAGACAATTTGGGAACATGTGGTTTTTACCTAAAGTTTATCTGAATTCTTGTTCCATTGTCATCAACTCTTTGCCAATTATTAATTTATGATGCAATGCAAACACTCACCAGAACTTTGTATTTCTTTCATCTTTGTTTCTAGATCAAATGCAGCCACTGAGTTGTGTTTCATTATTTCATTTGTCACCATCTTTTCAATACTGTTTTGCAAGATTGTAGGTGTACTATCATAGTTTGATCATGGGTCTGCACAGCCTTTTAGCAAGTCGCTTAATCTGTTCAGCAGTGGCCTTGTGCTAAAGCCTACTCGAAGAATTACAGTTAGGTTAACACTATATACCCAATTTGCCTTGCAACAAGTTCATTATTTGCAAAATATTCTCATATCATGCTGTTCTTACGCTTTGCTTCAGGAGTATAAAACTTGGAAAAAACTATTAAGTAGTTTTTCATATATTTTGCAGAGAAAGTACCCCCAATATGCAGATATGCAACTGTATCAAAATGATGCTGGTTCCGTTAAGTTGTGGGCTGGATATCCTGGTGAAAAAAGGATGGTTAAATTCTTAATATTTTGTAATTGTTTGATCAATCAGAGTGCTTGATGTTAATGTTAATGGTTACTCAGCATGGGTCACCACTAAACATCACTGGTGCAAAGTCACTCAGTTAGGAAATTATTAACCGTAACACCAATTTTAAAGAAAACCTCTATAGACATACTGCACAGAAAGCAGATGGAAGCCAGTATTGTGTCCTGTGTATTGTGTGTAAATGGACATGCACATTTCACACGGTGCATCAACAATAATTAATAGTGATTGGGATCTACCAACATTTGTGCAACATCCTCAAATCATACAGTAAATACTTCGATAAATATCACAGCACATACAGTACAGGAACAATGTGTTTGCTACTTCTGCACTTATTTTGTGGCTGTTGTCATAGTTTTGAAAAGAAAGTAGTCAAAATGAACACTGTTGCTCATAAATATACATATAAACCACAGTTATAAAAGGTGTGGGAATTATTAAGAGCGGCAGCAGCAAACAGCACACAGTGGTTACTGGGAATGCAAAGAAAGAGTCCCTAAATTTATCTGGAAAGCTTGAATGGTTGTGTCTGCTGCACAGACAGGCTTGAAGCCGACCACAGTCACCTGTGAAATGAGAATCTGTGGAGACTGGACAGGGCTGAATGCTTCAGTGAAGCCCCTCAGTAGAGCGTACTTACAGAGAATGTGAGAGGCCTGGCACTGCTGAGGGGGGCGGACAAAACCAACCTGTATGTACATCCACTGTTCTCTGTGAGTCCCACAGGTCTCTAACCACATGCCCAACTAAGCTTACATATCCACAGAATTAGCCTCTATTATGCCCTCAGAAATATATCAATAAATATTTGTTGAGCTTTTCTTTATTGCTTTCAAGTATGCATTTGCATCCACATTGCAAGAAAAAAAAGTACTGAGAGAATGTCATGGGTTTCATTGAAAATGATTCTTTATTATGACTTTTGATCTTACCGGATGCCCTTTTTATGTTTTGTATCATTCAACTTTTAATATTTTTGCAATAAAATTATTAAACTAGATGTCTGGTTAGAAAATTATCAGAGAAATTGAATGAGCAGACAGTCTTTCACTTTCCTTTTTATAAATGCATTGGTGTATGAAATCAAATCCTAAACAGGTTCATTTTATTTGAAGTTTGAATATACCATCAAACTGGGGTGAAGAACTAGTTGAGCAAATATGCCTTACTGTTTTTCAATGCAATTAAAATGATTGCATTTGTGTTTTGTTACTGTTCTTGAGAATAAATTGTTATTAAAAACATTCCAATAGATTTGTCCTTGTGGTAATTTTGTGAATTGACAATAACGATTGATAATGTGGTCATAGTATGACATAATACAATTATGTTTTGGTTAAAGCTTACATTTATTCCATGAATAGTTCATGATTCAGATTATTATTCAAAATGTAATTACATTAATTTCTAAAAAGCTCAATGTCACTCAATTACAGGATCAATGTTTTTGTCTTGCTTCACAGTCGAGCCTACATTGTAGATCGCCTGCTGCACCACTCTGAGGGATGTGTGAGTACTGAAGTGTGTTTCAGAACAACAGGTGAAAGCTAGGCTTCCTCTGTGTACTTTCTATTTGTGAAATCTGCTTTTATCAGGGGTTCAAAGCCTCTGTTTCTCCGCTGACGCAGGTAGAGCACAAAGATAAGGAGAAGCACCAGGAGACCGATGAAGACTCCCCCTAAAGTGGAGCCCAGCACAAAGACAGCCGGTCCTCCTTCTGCATCTGTAAAGATGAAGCATAGGTGGAGATATTCACTGAAACCTTTTCTCTTTAAAAAAAAACCACTAAACAAGTGAATACTGATATCTTCTTTTGCATCAGGCGAAGATGATTTATGCTATGACTTGGCAAAGTGCGAATAGATCACTTTGAAGAGTCCATGCATTATGATTAATGACTCAACATTCTCAGCTGTAGATGAATATGTCTGATCTTTACATAGTTTATCCATTCACTTACAACATATTCATACAAAACCTAATGTAACACAAACTGCTTTACAAAGTACTAATGCAAAAACCTGACAATGACAATTAAAGCAAGTATCAACTATGAGATACTCAAAGGACTGTATTCTACATAATATTCAAAGCATCATGAGGCAGAAGAAATGAGGAATATTGCAAGATCCTTACGTTGAATGGAAAGTAAATGAATACTTAGAGGTGGTACAGAGGATTTTTCATTTTTAACAAAATTTTAATCTTTGTTAAAACCTACTAGATAGATATCTAGGAGCCCTGTACTTATGAAAAACAAAAAAAAAGTAAACAACAAATATAGAGTGTGGACGTGGCGGGCCCCAAAAACAGTANTGGGTCGTTTAATATTGGTCGTTGGTGCGTCAATCAACCTCTGTAGTTTTTGCGTAATAGAAGGAGGTGTTTCATTGGAGGATAGGCGGGGGAGGAGGCGGTCTCATACGCATGTATCATTTGTATCAAAATGAGTCTAACTGTCGTAGACCTGGAAAATCCTCTGTACCACCTTTAATGAAACAGTGAAATAGCACTAATGAAAATAAAGTATAATTCAAATCGTACAAAAAGGTACAATAAAATGAATTGCATTAACCAAAAAGTAAACTAATCAAAAAATTGTGTGCTTGAAAATAAATATAATATCATATATCATCATTATTAATATTATCAAATTAAAGATACAAAAGATCAATCAATGTTGTCAACTAAGTCTTTCCAAAAACGGAGTTAATTTGTTCCAAGTCCCAAAATGTCGACTTATTTTTGTAACGCATTCTATCAATATTTGCTCACCATCTAGAGAGATTGAGTAGGAATATCCCAGTTGCTCAGATGTGACGTAGATTTCCTCATTAGTGATGGGAGGGAAGAAAGGAACCATGTTGTAGTCCCTGTTGTGACCTATGGGGGCCATCTCATCAGGGAAGGTTGCATTGGACGGAACAAACCTCTTCATCCACTCATCAAAAATGGCATCGGTAAAGGCATGGAGCACCTGAAGAGTTAGAAAAAAAAACACAAACATAGTGGCTATTTAACAAGGGAAAAAATATGTCACTTCTATGTGGTTTGAGAGGAAAACGTAAAATTGGACTCTGACCAGAAATATGGGGTCATTGGCTGCAGAGTGAGACAAAGAGTTGGTTCCGTTGAGAAAGGCATGGACAAGGTTGTGAAGGTTATCGACTGTATCATCCAGCTCTCCATCTGGCTTATCATACCCTTCAAGAGCATTTCTGTGAATTGTAAAGCACAGCAATTGTTTAATTTGCTGTAGTTTCCCAAACTTCTGCAAGGTTAGAATGTATTAGCTGGATGAAAAAAAAGAAAAAAAGAAAATCAATTTAATTTAATTTGTTAAAAAATAACCTCTTGGGATTTTTTCTCTTGGGTAAAACCTTATTTCTAAAGGTGTAAAACTAACAGGGTTGTTGCCTTGGTCAGATTTTTTCTAGTGATGCTGGTTGTTATATGCCACATATCACATAACTATATATTACAGGGCCTCACAATTTGATTAAATTAAAAGTAATTTAAAGAAATCCAGACCATTTATTCATTTATTTTTATCACATGCAGTTGTACCTAAAGCTGAAGGAGGAGTTGGTGAAATATGGAGGGCTGTCAAAGTCCCTGATTCCAAGACAGCTTCTGACATCATTCATGGTAGGTAGAGACTTGTTGGCTCTCTCCATTACCCCTCTCTGAATGAAGCCCTCACTGGTGCCGTTACAGAGAGTCACCAGACGGTTGTAGTCGTCCAAACTGGAAGGAAAGAACATTTTTCTACTGTATCTATACAAATGTCAAATCTTTTTACAGTCTCGCACAGTAACCAATATTTATTAGGAATGATTTCCACTTTGCTTTCAGTATTTTATGCTAACCTGTTACACACCACCCCCCATCTGGAGAATCTGGACTGATTACTGATGAGAGCAGGGCTATCAGGGTTTCTGCCGCCCAACAGACTGTCAGTACACACGTCGCACTCACTCTGCCCGGTGGCAAAGTTCCAGTAAGGGACAGCAAAGTTCTCATTGCCTGTCAGTCTCTGTAAGGTAAAAGCAAATTTTATTTTTGTTAACTAACAAATCAGAAATGTTTATATGTTCAGCAGCTTGAATTTTATTTTCTTTTTAAAAAAAAGGTTGATATATCAGGCCTGATTGCAACAAAATCCGTAACATATAGTCAGACAACTGATTTTTCTTTTTTTCCCCATCAGTACTCTTCATTGTTAAATTTCTTTGCAGTCAATGGTAAAACATAACTTATCACATGTATTAAGTATCACTCTTTCCTTGTAGTATGACATAAAAAAGTTAATTCACATTAGATGACGCAAAAGGAAAAAAAAGCTCTACTGTGGAATAGGGGGTCTCTAAAAAAAAGCCAAAGCGGGAATAAACAACCCTCATTTTTCACCACTCTTTGTATCAATTCAGTTGTTCTTTAAACCAGACGTAGTCAGAGAAAGCCTGACCTCAGCCTAAGTCTCTCATCAATGACAAAATTTCCTAGAACTAAAAAACACTACCAAAAAAAGAGCAAGTTCAAGTTTATATTTACACTATTCTTCGAGAGCTTTTTTTCAAGTTTTCTCAGGATATTACTTCCTCCTCTAGCTTACAGATTTCATTATTCTTTTTTCTAAATGTCACTGTACACTGAATATCACAATACAATAAAATCACGTTTTAAAGTGATCATATTATGCTATTGGGAGTACATAGCTATATAACACCTGTCATTTTGACTTATCGGCTGATGGCTTTTAACTAGACAGAAAAAATACAGTTAAAATAGAGTTTTTCAGTCAGAAGGTGACAAAGGGTGAAACAGGCATTTACACTGTTTAAAAAATTCTGTGTTTTTAACATCAGGTCATGCAAACCTCTTCAAATATAGTTCTACCCCCAAAAACAATATAATGATGAAAAAAAAAGATCTATATTTACAAAGATCTCAGAGCTATCAGATGTCCATATACCAATAAGTAGGCTATAAACAGTTTAAATGATCTAAAACTGACCTCGAAGTGCATGTGAATAAAGTTCTCAATCGAAAAATAACATTTCCCTCCATAAGCTGCCAACAGCTTATTCCCTCTCCCCAATAAAAATAAAGAACTTCATATTATACCTGAAACTCTCTTTCCAAACTCAGAAGGTGATACCTGTGCCAGGTAATGAATGCTGGACCCTTGTGTGAGAAATCAATACCTCTGAACGGGCGACCTGGACCTGCAAAAAATTGCACGTTAGATTGCCTTCTATATTTGGGATTGGAAAGTAATGATGACTTCAACAACAGTTACATGCATGAAATATGTTAATAATTCCTAATTCATAGAAACATAAACTAGTGGTTTTTAAATTCTCAAAGAAATCACAATTATTAAAAGGCACAATTAATAATTTTAACTTTTTTTTACTTTTCATTTCGTAATCACCAAAAATGAAATGTCCTGTGTTTCATGCGTTTTATATTCTAATTTTGGTTTATTCCATATTTTTCATTACCTGTACTTTAATTTTAGACGAAAGAATCAACAAGAGCAATAAAGATCAAAAGATCTTATGCATATAAAAAATGTTAATTTACCAAGCAGAGTGTCCCTCACTGAGTAATAATGTTGCCAGACAAAGAAGTCATAGATGGAAATATTGGCAAATTGTGGCTCAGTTCCATTTGGTCCAAGCAGTCCCAGCCAGTGCTGAGTTGCAATGACATAATCTGGATGGATTGTGGTCTTAGCCAGATCCAAAGCATCCAAAAACTCCCGGAGCTCCTCGGGGGTCAATGAGTGGATGTTTTTCCGCACCACAGGAGCTTTTCTCTGGTCACAATTTGGTCCGGTCCAGCCAAACTTACACTGGCCACAGTTATAACCTGCAAAGTTACCTGTAGGACACAGAGCAAGCTAAGAGTCAAATTTGCAGTAGGAGATGTAATATTAATATTAATGATAGTCCAGGCTCAGCTGAATCTCCCTCAACCGTTAATTGACATAGAATTACATAAAGAACTGTAAAGCGCTCACCAGAACATCTGCAAGTCTGATTAAAGAATTTGGTTGGCCACCTTTCTCTGTCATCAACGTTTCTTAGTCTGTAGGGTCCTCCCCAGGGTTTGGAGTCGACCCGAACAGCTGTGCAGCTTCCTCTCCCAGACAGAGAGCCACATATGTTGGCAGGATCTGATCCCAGAGCTGGGCAGCACTGTTTGGACAGAATCCCCTCCACTGTGCAACACACTCGAGGGAACTGTGTTTCTACCGGCTCAGGACGGAGAAATAAACAGAGAAAACCAAGACCCAGTGCGAGCATCATATTCCAGCTGTTTGTTTCCTCCAGTAGATGGTGACGAATCAGTTTGTAGATCAACTCTTAGTTGTAATTTGTTCAATTAGTTCCTCCTGAAGAGTGTGGAATCTCACTCTGCTATGGTCCCCTGTTGTGTATCTTCAAATTAGATTCAGTGATAGAGCTAACATCTGTGGAAACAACACTTAAAACCAATTCATGTTGTGTTCCAGTTGGTTTCATGCACATTAAGAGAGCCCCTAATGTCTGTTTTTGCTTTTGTAGGGCAGAGGAGGATTAAGCCATTGGTCTTGTGATGATCACCTGACTTAAGGGCTGTGAACTATAGCAATATCTGGAAGAATACCAAGAAAATGCTTCAATGAACCATTATACTACACAGCAACCCAATAGAAAAAAAAAATAGTGCGCTGTTGTTTTGTTCTTTGTGGTTGAGTCATTTGCTGCTATGTACAATAAATCAAAATGTGATAATAATCAGTTTTTAGTGCACTTACTCCAGATCTGTTGAATCTAAAAGGAGGACTAATAATTTGGGAGGAAGTTTGTGTCTTGTTAAAACTGATCTGCTTTTAACTTTTGCTTTTCACCTTTTCTCTCCAGGTCTCAGCTGACATCCTTTTTGTTGCATATGTAAAAAGAATAAGTTTAGAAACTGTAGGCTTAATAATAAAAACAAAAAACAGAAAGAACATGCATATTTATTTTCATTTCTTATTTATAATCATTCACAGATTTATAGTGGCTATAGAGGCTAGCGATAAAAACGATATGCTGACTATGACAGACAAAAGACAGCCTTAATAGACAATATTAATGATCTGGTACTACAGTATGAATCAGGCGTGAAGCACATGACTGGCTGCATGACAACAAGACATCCAGTTTCTCTCCAATGGGTCCAAGTTCAGAACAGCCTGGTTTTAAGTGATTATCTATCTATAAAATTATAAATCTTTATAAACATGGATCTATTCACTATTTTACACACATAACTATCAGAACCTTTTCTCATGGCAGCTGCCTAGATCTTAAGAGTTGATATTGCATCCTTCATTGACAAATAAATTCATCTTTAAAGGTACCGTATGTAAGATTCTGGCCGAAACTGGTACTGCAATCATGTGAAACCGTAGCCTATGTAAGA
>JAPMNP010725177.1:1316-13622 GCA_029874935.1 Atherina boyeri
ACAACTTTTGTTTTAGGCAAATTGCTATGGTGTTTCATGCTGGAAAGCCTTGATTGAACCCAGATCAACCACAGATGACTCACGACACCAAAGAACACTGAACTTTTTTGCATCTTCTTATTAACATGTTTAGAATGTATTAATGTGTTTCAGTCGATCAACACCAGAGTTGCTTCTCTTCATACTTATGTGTCTTATATTTTGCTTCTGGATTTGCAGTCCCTCTCCACATCAAGATTAAAATACATCAAAGAGCAGCTTTTAATTATCGGCACTTCTGCAAAAAAAAAGGAAGGATTCACAATCACATTAACTCCTGTATTACTTTCATTTTCTTTTATCCAATGGGTCACTGATTTAACATTCTGAAACCTCAACTAGGGAACTTTGAGAACAGACGGTGCTGAGTTGTACCAAACTCTGCCAAAATAGCCATTTTGGAGAACTCCATGAAACTGTTTTTTGTTCTGCTTCACTTTATCAGAGTTAGCCTTTGCAGAGATAACGTGCACATATTACATTATGATTTGATACAGGTTTATAGCTACAGCTCCATCATTCCAAAGGGATATTCAAACACTTTAATTCTAAAAGTGTTTATTTTCTAGACAGGTCTGCAACTTTTTCTTATTTGTTATGTGCCATCTTTATTTATTCTCCACTAATAATACATATACTGATATTTACCCAACTTAATAAATCTCACAGGAGATTACTATGACTCCAAAAGTATTCAAATAGACCTTGTGGTTGCAGAGATATACTCATTTCATCATGGCTATGCAATTTTTGAGCAGGGGCCTAAAAATAGACACATGGCTCACGGGATTAATTACTTGGATTTCATCTACCATTTCTGTTATACAAGTAAAGATTCCAGATTAATATTTCCCTGACTTTGACAGTTTTTCCTGCATTTGTTTGTCTTTGAAACATATATATTTCTAAAAATGAATTACATATATTGCTATAAAAACTTTTTTAAAAGAAATGAGTTCATTATCTAATAACTGATTGAAAGAAGCAACTGAAAACTCTCGCTTTTATCACCTTTGTTTACCATATTTGAGAGCTGTGTAGTGGTTTTGTGGTATATGTGTGTGCATGTCATGGCGACCATGTGTTTAGTGAGAAACAGATCCGTCACAAGCCAAACTCAGGTTGTGGATAAGGTTTTTATTCTGTCAGCCACTGCGGCAAGAAACCAGCAATCATCTGGAGGAAAGGTTGACATAAAAAAACAACATGGATTATATTGAACATGTAATTTTAGGTTTGCAGTCTTGACACAATACAACGTGAAACTTACAATTTATAGGGAAAAAAACGTTTTTACCTCAAGGCATGGGCCATTAAGGAGGTTTTAATATTATTTCAACAGTTTAACATGAAATTTGTTATACATTTGAGTTTAAAATGAGGTCATCTTTGTGAAATAGTAAATCAGAACTCTTTAGTTGCTGATATTTTACACTTTTCCTTTGCTTATGAGTAATGTTTAACAAGCTGCATTATTAAATTGTTCATTTAGATCACTTCTTATAGTTTCCTTGTAGCTGATGTTGGCTGTTTCTCTGGGGTGTGCAGGTTTATTACCACTAGGCTATGCTGTGCTCCCAGGCCATTCTCCATTCCAGCCTAAACTCACACCCATCCAGGAAAAGATGAGTCTTCACACCTCCTCTGCAGCCTCCCCTCACTCCTGCCTTCCTATCGCTCTGTTTTTCTCCCCCTCCTGGTTTTATAGCTCAGCTCCAACACCCAGCTTTTTCCACTCGTCCTCTCCTCATCGCCATCCTTCATCTCTCTGCTTTGCCTTTTTTTCTCACTTTCCATCCCGCCACCCCTTCCTCTCCCTCTAAGGTGCTGATCAATTCACAGTCTCCCCGGGAGGTGTGAGATCTCCCTCTCTTCAGCCTCACCCATCCACTGAAAGTCACCGGCGCCCTGAACGGTGCTACTGCCCAGCACATGTCACCCTCCTTACCCTTTCCTCACCCAAATCCTTCCCCCATGGATTTTTTTCTTCTTTAAGGGGGAAAGTTCACGTGATGATGATGACAATCCTTTTTTCCTGCTTTTCTCTCATTCAATCCTCCTTTAAAAAAACAAAAAAAAAACACAAAAAAAATAACTCCATCTGTCTTTTCTGCTCCCTGCAAAAGTGTCTGTGACACCATTAGCACACCTGAAATAATAGTGCTGGTGACAAATGCTGCTGGAAGGGTTTGGAGAGACACAGAGAGAAAGAGGCAGAGAGGTAAGGAGGTGTGTGTGATAGAGTGATGAGATCTATTTCTATCTGTGGGGTTAATTCAGACGCAGCCGTGGTTGGGAGTAAAAGTGGAGCTGCTGACCTGGTGGCCAGTGGCACAATGTGAAAATTGACTGGCAGCATTCGGTGCGGCTATTATTACGAGAACCTGCCGCGTATGTGTGTGTGCGTGCTTGAATGCATATGTTCATAGGGTCTATAAAAGAATGAATGCATCTAATTTCACACAGTTCTCACCGTGTATGGAAGCAGCTGTTTGTCCTGTTTATATCAATAGGTGTAATGCAGGAAGTCGCACAGGTTCAGCCATATGCAGCTTTTTGTCATTAATCTACATATTCACATTAATGCAACACCTACATAACAACTGTTCACAGGTATGCCATCAGCCCTCCCCCCCCTCGTGCTTTCTCTTATGTTCTGGCAAATAAACAAGGCTTTGAATGAATGTTTTCATATTAGAAACTGTTTTTTTTTATTGTGCATAAAGAATACTTTTTAATCAGCTGAGAGACTTTTGATTGCTGCATCAGATTTAATGCAGAGTTTGAACATTCCATGCTTAGATCAGTCAAGTTTAGCCCCATTTTAGCATTGTTTGTATCCCATTTAGCATAAATAAGCCAATCTTCCCATGGTTCCATTATATCAGCATGTTTGATCCCATTTACAAAGAAAGACACACACTTGAGATCTGCAATCAAACATTCCAAAAGGCCAAATCCATAGTTACTCATTTTATTGGCATATTAAATTGTAAACATGAGGGGAAAAGACAATAAGAAACACATAGCTTAATATATATTTTATTTTACCATGACATGCAATTATCCAGCACAGAGAACATACATTACTCACAATGACAACAGACAGTGTGCTGATGTTTAACTGTGGATTAATATTACAGGATATCAACTTTTGCATATTTTATATATATATTAAAAAAAAGATCAGAGTTGAAATTCTCTTGTGTATTACATGCAGTTCCCAACAGCTCCAGTAGAAGGCGCACATGATTAAGCATTCATGTGTGAGAGAGGCTAGAGCTGCTCAGATAAACATTTGGGCCAGACAGCAGGATCCAGCAGGAGGGAATACTCCCAGAGGAAAAAAGTAACTCTTGGTAAAATAAAAAAGCAGCTGATTTCATGGTTTGAAATTAATTCGGCTATGCATTTACAGTGTTGTCACTGAGCCCAAACTAATCTGATGTATTTAACATCAGGCTTTAGGTACATGTACTTCTTCTTCCAAGATGTTCGTATCATTTCTTCTAAAATATAATAACTAAATGTTCATGAAAAATTAATCACACACGACGTCTCCTTTAGAATGATTTACTTCGTACACCTTCTAAACGTGTTGACTTGAACGACTGTAGGCCACCAAAGTAAGGGATGCGTCATTATTTCTTCATGATTATGACCGCATGTGACTTGAAATTGTTTTTTTCTTTTTACATCGACTTGTTATTTCAATGCAATAGAAATCATTTACTTGGGCAAATCAGAACACTTCTCTCTGACTTGAATATTTTTTCCAACCCTAGCGCACGGCGCTTGAACGCACCCTGATGAATCCGACCAGAGGTTCTGACAGGCGGTAACATATTAGTGGTTACATTTAATTTGATAAACTGTGAAAACTTTGCAGCAGGTCTGCATGTGTGCTGCATTAGTGACACAAACCAGAGACACTCAGTGGCCTTCTCTGCAGATCTCAACATGTTTGGGTGCAGAGCTCGGGGGCTGCAAAAAGTTTGACCTCAGTTTGACTTCTCAGCCTACCAGTTGAAAACAGAGATAGGCGATCACATAGAGTCCGACAGTTCCTCAAATATCTGCCCTGTTTTACAAAAAAAAAAAGAAGAAAAAAATCCATCCAATAAAATATCACCTTTTTCTCTCTCTCTCTCTAATGAAAGCTTAAATCAAACCAAAGGGGGGTTTAAAATAGCCTACAACATACTGTGGAGCATTTTTTTTCAATTTATGTTTAGTATTTAGTTATTGACAATTGTTGTCTTGAACAAACGGAACTAAAAGCTGAAATATTTATCTGTGCCCACACAGTCAAGACGCAAAGGCCGTCTAAAAACGTTTTGTCCTATTCGGGCAAACACGCTGTCAATTTACATTCAGGCTTCTGAAAGTGATACCTACTGATTTTATTGAAACGACTCAGAGTATTACCGTGATCACAAAGCGGATTAGGCAGAAGTGACGGTATTTGCCCCCATGCTCTCTTTCAAGGTACCAAAATGCGATGACCCCTCACGGAAAGAACAGCTCCAGGAGAGAAAGTGGTGCTCCACTTTGCATTTATGGACGCTAATTGAAGGAACTTAATTGCTTTATAATGCCATAGTAGTTATTTTACTGGGGAACGAGCGTTGATGTGAGCTCCTTTCATGTTAATGCAGGTTTACATCTTCTCAATTACTCGCTAAAATTTACTTTATCTTCTTGTTGTGATCTCCATCATCCTGATTGGGTTTCAGTAAACCCACAAATTTAGCTGAAAGTAGATTTTAACAACGGCTTTTTCTTTCATTTAGAATAACTTTCCTTAAAGAAAACGTTTAATTAATACCCGTACCTTTTAATCATTTACTGCGCCGCAATAAAAATCAAAAGCATAAATGAATTGGAAAAGGAAAGCTTCTTACTTACCAATAAACTACTGAAATGACAAATTGGACGATTATAAGTCAGCCCCGTTCATTTTTTGATCCGCTGTTTCTGTGCGTAAAAGTCCGCGCCTCGTGGCTTCTCTGCAGTCTGCGCCACGGAGCCTCGCCGGCCGGACTGCGGGAGCCTTTAACAGTCATTTCATGCGTGTAAAATTGTCCCATTGGATCCACCGCTCGGGATTTAGTACCTCAGGAATCACCGACGGATGTGTGAAGCCGCATTATCATGTTATGACACCGTCTGTGGCACCGGGGGCAGATGATCGATGACTGGAAGCGCTGCACGGGGGGAGAAGAAGAAAAAAAACTTTGAACTGGCTGTCAGAGACCAGCAACACCTTATGAGCATAATCAAGAGATAATAAGGCACTTTTACACACTCTCTATTCACGTGTAACGGGCTGAGGGATAAATGAAAAGCTGGGTATGGGTGATCAAGTGGAAAACAATCACAAAAATAAACATTTATTCTTTTGGAATTTATGGATTCTTCAAATTCAATCCCGTTTTATCCCGTTTTTATATCTCATTAATATTCATGCAGATACTGAGGTTGTTGAACTTTATACTTACCTTAAAAAAGATAAACAAAATTAAATTAAACATTTGCATCTTTATAAGAATATAATCTAACGACAAAACGCTACAACTAGTAAAACCCCATTTTAGCCAGTAATTAGTAATTTACTTTTCTTGAAACTCTCTTGGATTAAAGCTCCCCATCATTTATGATAGCCAATCAATATCTCTCCAAACTTTTTACAATCTATACAGAGCAAACAGCGAGGTGATAACTGAACGGATTGTTAAAAAGAGACAAAAAGTTTAATCTTGCTGACTGGGACGGCCAAAAGTTCTCATCTGGCTTCTGTTTGCTTTTGGAGAAACACTGGGCGAATTTTGATGTGAGTTCATAAACTCAAAGATGTGAAAATGAGTCTATGTGTGCTCGTGCACATTTGCGTGTGCGTGCATGGGAAAGGAACCCCAGCGAGAATGAGACAGAAGTCTTGCTCATATATTTTTTGTGTGTTTTAGTGAAAACACACACTGTGGAAGCTGACAGAAGCGCAAAATGTGTGTTTTCTCTCCACAGAAGATGTTTTGTTTTGCGCCTGCTCGCAAATGTGGCCTAAAGCCGATCAATCAACTCCGGATCGATCACGCAGGGAGCCAATAGGGGGCTCCCATCACTGTTCCTCCCTGCCATTGGACAGCCCGGGCAGAGTGGAGCGACCCATTCAGCGCAGCTGTGGGGGAGAGGGATAGACACCATTAACGGTTATTTACACATAGAAGATGTTTTCACAAAAAGCTCCTGTGATATTTTTATGATTTGTTTTTTATTAATGAAGTAATTTCTGATAACAAACTCACACTCAGAATACAGACTTTATATGACAGTTTAAGAAAACAATTATAATAACATAAAGTTCATTATAGAAATTCCTTCCAAATAACTTGCAAGCTTTTATTATTTTGGAGTTTTGCTTCTCCAATAATTATTTAAACTACTTGTTTCTAATCTTAAATCTAACTAACATTGCAAACACGTTGTAATTAATACACAATGCTTAGAAGCTGAGAGTTGAAAGAGGCCCACAACCTGCAGAACTGGATGTTTGGCTGCAGCCTCTGGACTTCATGCAGATATGTTGATGGCAACCTTCTATAGAAGTTTAACCTCACTATGCAACTATCACGATGCTGAATAAACTGGTTTTAAACTAATTCTAGGCTTTTTTCCAATGTTAGAAACGTGTTTTAAATGTTAACACCCTGTCTTTTACAATCCAGATCACCACTACTCCTAATTACCTACCTGATAATAACTCACACGACAGTTGAAAGCCGCTTCAATTAGTTGCCTAAACACTGTTTACAAGTAGAAACGCAGATGGACGCATCGGTCCCGAAATTCGTGCTTCACTGTTCCTCACTGAAAAAATAAAGTGAGTGTGTGAGGATGAGACGTGAATCTGGAGGCATAGGTGGATATTCTGTGTTTATCCCACTGTAGCTCCAGCTCGCAGTGCGGCTGGCTCTGGCTCACAGGGTCCTCCCACCCCTCCACTCCGCGCGACTTGCTGCAGCCCGGTGCGTTGTGTAAGACGCGACCTGTTATGGCCACCACTACTTCCGGGTTTCAGCAGTCTGGTCCAGATCCTCCGCTCCTCTTCTGCTCAACACACACATCCATTGTACACAAACGGGCAGGCGGCTCATGCATACACACGCACTCACACACATACAGACACGTTCACCCATACACACATACACACACACACATATACACGCACAGCATCGATCGTGGCTCCTTTAAGAAAGCCTAAGCCAGAATTATCACCCCACCTCCTCTTGATCTCCTCTAGACGCTTTTGCATAAGAAAATCAAGCCGGGAGCCGAGAGTGATCAAAGAAAACGAGAGGAGAGCTGCTTCATTTTTTAACTGTGATTGTGACCATTAACATTTAGGTGGTGCCGATCCCGTGGAGACGCGCGTCGGACCATCATTCATCCGGTACTTTTGACAAGCCCTCGCTTTTCTGACTGACAGGCGGAGTGGCAAAAAGCCATGAGAGTCGCCAGTTTTGTTTGAGGAGCTGTTTTATTTTCATCCTGGTTTTGGAAAAGGAGCCCGGTGCTGCTGCCGCGAGGATAGCCGAGGACATATTCGCCGCGCCTGGGCTAAACTTGCACTGAAGAGCGGGAGCTGGTTTCACCGTTTCGTGGAAAAGAAAAGAAAGAGAAAGATTTTTTTTTTTTCCAAAAAAAGGCATACGGGATTTTTGGCTGAAACATCTTCTTGTTTGTTTGGATTTTCTCTCTTAATTTCGGGTCCACCCTGGCCTCAGAGGGGATTTACCTCAACTGAAAGGACAACCTGGGAGTGAGGAGGGTTATGGCGCAACGGGTACGTAGGGCAATCCTCCTTAAAAAGTTTCTCCAAGTCCACCGCGCTTGAACGCAATGCTGCACTGTAACGTGGCTTAATGACACACGAACCCAACACGGACACGCACTCGCGGCGAAAGTTTCTGTCGTCTTCCCTGACACATGGAGACACAATTTCATGTTTGGCGTCTTTTGGCACGTTGTTACGCACGGCCGCACTCGTTTACTCCACAAAACCGGCCCACTGTGGGACACTGAAAGCGTGATCATATCTCACTTCGGCTATGTTTTTTAGATTAGTTATGACAGGCCAGTTACTGGAAGCAAAATGGGGGAGGGCAGAGAGGCAAAACAAATCCCCACATTTCACTGTTGAGTGTTCGGTCAAGATTTTCTACACACAGAATAAAACTTCTCTGTTTTCGCAAATAGTTCCTCATCACTCGGCTGGAACAGCGCTAAAAGATGTAACATTTGCATAATAACAGTGAGGCAGCTTTTAGTGGCGAGGTGATGACAAACACTTTGATTCATAAAGGTACTGCAGGACTTGACTCGGAACAGCGGCTGGATCTTCGCACTAACAGTTTTAAGACGGGATGGTCGAAGCATTGGACACATTTAGCTGCTTAGTTTGGCACTGGAGCTGCACCACGCTGGGGTTTGCACC
The DNA here is from genome assembly GCA_029874935.1 of Atherina boyeri. Lineage (NCBI taxonomy): Eukaryota > Metazoa > Chordata > Actinopteri > Atheriniformes > Atherinidae > Atherina > Atherina boyeri. The sequence continues at coordinate 9,850 of JAPMNP010725177.1, forward strand.
TCTTTGCCTTTAGGGTCGAAACGCTCAGCTTTAAGTGATAATGCATTTTAGTCTCTCCTCGACACTTGTTTGTCACGTCTTGAGAGCACTATCAATAATTCAAGCGTATTTTCAGTCGACAAAGAGGCAAACCTCAATTTAAGATTCTTACTTTCAGCTTTCTTAGACCTGAACCAACATTTCTGAGATTATTAAGCCATGTTGAAAACAGCACACAACAACAAAAAGGAAAGATAAAAAACAAAACAAGTAGAGAGCGTAAAGACGACGCTGCATTATTCAGCTCAAAACTGACTCGTGAAAAAGTTTCAATATTCAGCTGAACGTTGTATGAAAAACGCAACACAAGTTTACTCGCGTTTGCTGCACTAATCATAGTGTGCTTGTCCGGTAATAATGTGCTGCACAATTATGAGCCTTTAAAATTAGAAAGCACCGCAATTAACAAGTTTAAGAGATATGTTGTGTAGTGAAAACACACACCAGGGTGATGCATTTAAAACCTGATAATTGGATGCTAAATTATATATGTATTCCTTAAAAAGATAATAGATGTGTGTTGCTACAGTTATTTAATTTTTATTTTTTTTTACCTTTTTATAATTTTAAACGCACTAAAATATTAATGTATTTTTCCCTCATGGGTTGCAATGGACACAATAAGCTGAGAACAGAACTAGTTTGCCCTACAGAGTAGTTTTTTTCTTTTGTAAACAACGTCCTGATTCAATCCTTCAAACTTTTCTTTATAAGTTTTATAACGTCAAATCACTAAGATGAATTTATTTCCCCCGGTTGACATGTAATCTAATAGTTAGTGTTTTAAAATGGAGTTGTAAAAAAGGGATTCTGTGCATTTGAATGCAGAAAAAAATACTTTTGATAAAGGAAAATATTAGCCGTCTGGTTCTGTAAATTAATAAAACTACTTTACCCGGATGGCAGAATTTCATTTTACTTTTTTTATAAACAAAACTTAAAGTATCACCTCTCCTAGTAACTTTTATTGTATCTCTGGGACTTGTAGTTTTCCAGCAAAGTTTGGTTTAGAGTCCGAGATATTCTTGTGCATACCTGTTAACGGTGGACTCGCGTGTTTTGTTGTGTGCAGTACGAAGACTTGCCCCACTACGGGATGGACGGTGTGGGCATCCCGACCACCATGTACGGAGATCCGCACGGCGCCCGGTCCATGCAGGCGGTGCACCTCAACCACGGCCCCCAGCTGCACTCCCACCAGTACCCGCACACCGCCCACACCAACACCATGCCTCCCAGTATGGGCTCCTCCGTTAACGACGCTCTCAAGAGAGATAAAGACTCTATTTACGGGTAGGTGCAATCCTCCGATCGGTGAAGGGGGGGAAGTCACAGGCCTGGACGGTGCAAGAGGAATTGTTGGTGCGAAATCAGTCAGGAAATTCACCGGCTGGGTGCCCGGGACGGCACTGTGTCTGGAGCCCATAATGTGCAGCAAAGGCGCTGAGAGGAGAGAAAGGCTGCACGAGTTTCTCTTGCTCTTTATTTTTTTCAGCAATTGGGAATTTTTACTCTTAAAAAAGTCATTGGTTACTACTTGTTTATTATGATTAATTGAGTTAAATTCAAGTCTAGAAAAATGTAAAAAGTTCTTTATAAGTTTTCCATTTGAGAGACGATCTTACAAATACACACTTTAAATTGATTCTTGAATTCTGAGACAAGTGTACCATTTAATGACCTCTTTATAGGTATTAATTCCTCTCTTTTATAATTACTTTTCTTATTTGTTCAAAAGTTCCTATTTTTATAATTGGGGAAAAAACATCTCTTGTTGAAACATTTGTAGTTATTTTCAAAGCTCCAACGTCATCAGATATATCATGATTAAAGAAAATCCCACAAATGCGCATCGCTTATCAATTTGTGGGAGTTAATTAAAAAAGTGCTTTTAGGGTGATTGAACTTAATGCAGCCACCGTTTAAACCACCTCATCCCGCTATACTTTAGGAGGCGTGTTTACTTCATCGCTTTACCACTCTGTAGCCTCCATATTCAGTCTAAGGACTTGATAAATAATAAACAAACGTGCGCACATTTAGCCGTAGACATCTCTTCTTTTTTATTGTCCAAATACACACACACAAAGACACACGCACACACACACACACACACACACACACACACACACACACACACACACACACACACACACACTTGTGATCCAAACGGAGACCTTGCGCAAAAGATAGTTTAACAGACTCTAAAGCTTTTGTGCTATTAGGCGCGACTAGATTTAATCAGAGATCTGCCCGCTGTTTGCTGCCTTTTCTCCAAACCACTGTATAAGAGAATATCACAGCACGCGGGGCTGCAGCAGCAGCAGTCCCCACGGGCGAGTTTTTCAAGAGTAGCATGGCTGGCTAAATCTAGCCTGGAGTAGTCTTGACCCCGGCCGCTGTTCTCTCTGGTGACATTTGCTATTGTGTGTGTGTTCCCAGGCACCCCCTGTTCCCCTTGCTTGCACTGATTTTTGAGAAATGTGAATTAGCGACTTGCACCCCCAGAGAGCCCGGGGTGGCAGGAGGAGACGTCTGTTCATCGGAATCTTTCAATGAAGACATAGCAGTGTTTGCAAAACAGGTCAGGAAAGTTTGACTCTTGGAAGCTGCTGCATGCTCGGGCTGGTTGAGCTCCTATGCCCGAAGTGTGGAGCTCTGACTTTTTTGTGCCCAAAGTTAACAAATAAGCGCACATTCACTAATCAAAGAAAAGTAAATTTTAAGATGTTTGTCATTTAATATTTGAATTGCTCCTTTACGAAGAAAAATACGTATCAAACTTGAACTGTGTGTGTTCATTTAATCTTTACATTCCTTGTTATCAACTGTGTAATTAACCATATTCATACCTTTTCTTGAAAATGTTTTGCTTTTAGATTCGGGCAGAAAAACCTTTATTTTCATCGAATCCAGAGTTGGATAATCTGGTAAGAAAACATCATATTATTTCACAAATTTGCATTTTCAAACCCTATTTTTGAAAATCTTCCAGCAGCTGTTGTTTGGATGTTTATTGGCGGGCTGCTCCTATGTGTCAGAGAGCCACGTGGTGCTGAAAACTTAAAGCAGGATTGCACATCATGTTGCTCCGTTTGAGCCGTTTGATATCATGATGGCCCCCGGTTGTGTGTGCACATGAAGGGCCGCTGTTAGACAGCTGTCACGCACCTTTGAACTCTGCCTGGAAAATTATTTCTATTCATTCTTTTTTTCCCCCACGTTGTACAGCTTGATACTCTAATCGGGATGTTAGATCAACATTTTCCTCACGACTACACGGTGGCTAATAGATCTCTGATTCTGAGGCTTATTGCAGCTTCAGCTTGTACTGTACGCCTGCTCTCCATATTGCAATAATGTCCAACTTTAATATCAGCTTCACATAAAACCCATTTCTATGAACATTTTCTTCATCCTCAGTTACTTGTATTAAGAAGAACGAACCTGTTTAATATCAAGAGATGTGAACAGCTCATTTTTTATTGTTATTTAAATTTTTCAGATGATTCAAGCCATTCAAGTTTTACGATTTCATCTTCTGGAGCTGGAAAAGGTAATATTCTCTCACCATTTCTGTCCAGCGTGCTACTTCAGACCTATGGGCTGTATTTGCATAAATGTATTTTTGCTAGTCGGTTATAATTAGCGTCAAAATCAATCATTGGGCCATTTCTCTTCCGCGTTTAATCACGACGCAAGCTGTTACAACTGGAACGGATATCTCTGTGCCC
>JAPMNP010725178.1:494-25528 GCA_029874935.1 Atherina boyeri
TTGCATGTAGCCTCTTTAACCCCAGGCGTTTATAACACAAAAATGCCATCTGGAATTTTATGTTGAATGCCACAGTGTAATTTATCCAATGAAATTTTCAGCCCAAACAATTTGAGAGGCTGGACTTTCTTTTCAATCATCCTACCAGGGCAGAAGAATCGGGACTGCCTGAAATGAAACTCTCGTTTAGTTTTACAAATGAAAGTTTGCCTTTTCATATATGCCTACCTGCTCCTACTCCATTTCGACTAGCACCCGATTTCTTCTCATTCACGTTGAAGTGGGGGTGGGGACGGTGTATCTGACAGAATCCATCATCAACCACCTATGGTTGCCTGTAAATACAATTTAGTTGGTTCCCCAATAATTATGTGCTTAACATGTTTTTTTTGTTAGTTTTTTTTTTAAATGGGCTCAAACATATTTGAACTTTTAACCCAAACATTGTGTCATGGACACGTAATGTGGGTATTCCATGTTTATTTACTGATTTGCCTATTCAAATTCATTAAATAGTGTAAAAGGCTGCAGATGACTCATTGTGACTTTTCGACAGAAAGCTGTTGCTTTAAACCCACAATAGGAAGTAATTAAAAACTCAAGAAATCTATCAGAGATTGCAGAAATATTTTGAGTGTTTTGATACAGTGTGGTACGTAGTACGAAAAATGCCTGGGCATCCAGTGGTGGACATTTGCAATATCCCTTTCATGGTAAAGACATCTTAAATCCCAATCAGGTGAAAAATGTGCTATCATCCAAGCATACCATAAAGAGAAGATGCACAAAAACAATCCTAGAAGCTTCACAGTAAGGTCCAGACGATTAGAAGGACTCCAAAATTAAAACCTCAGATTAGATGTTGCCATGAAGTCTCTACATCCAGTTCTGTTACATCATTCTTTGGATTAACACATAAAATCACCTTTCACCTGAATGATGTGAAGGAAAAAATATGGACAAGGCTTGGAACGGCTTGTAATCCAAAGCATAAGGCATCTCCTTTAAGATGGATAAAATTGCATCATGGTTTAGTCACCCTTCTAATTTAGTGTCGTCTTGCCTTCCAGCCGTTACCTGCCCTGACATCGGCCATTCTGCTGTGGAACATGGGAGATGGAGACTAATTTATGGCACTCAGAACCAATATGATGCTATAATGATGCTCATATGTGACCCGGGATATTACTACAGGGGTCAAAGGATCATTCGCTGCCAGACAAATGGCACGTGGAACTATCCAGATCCTCGTCCAGTCTGTGACAGTAAGTGGGATTGGTTTCCTCTCTGTGACTGGATAATAAGGCAATTGCCTCATTTGCATTGAAATGTTGACAAACCTCTGTTGAATTTTCAGATGTTGCACATTTAATGAAAAGAAAGTCAAAGTTTAACCATGTCATCAGATTTGATCATTTGAGAATCTAATATTTTGGTTTCTAATTTCAGTCATTTCCTGTGGGGACCTTGGGACTCCTCCAAATGGTAATAAAATTGGAACACTGACTGTGTATGGAGCCACAGCCATTTTCTCCTGCAACACAGGCTATACCTTGGTGGGCTCTCGGGTACGAGAGTGCATGTCTAATGGGCTTTGGAGTGGATCACAGGTCCAGTGTCTAGGTGGGATCATCAGAACATAACTATGATTTTAACTTTGACTTAAAGTTCTGTTCTTTTCTTTACACAAAGTCAAAACATTTGACTCTCCTTCCTCACACAGCTGGGCATTGTGGCACTCCAGAGCCTATAGTGAATGGACAAATCATTGGAGAGAATTATAACTATCGAGGCAGCGTTGTGTACCAGTGTAACCCAGGATTTCGTCTTATTGGAGTGTCGGTGCGAATCTGTGAACAGGATCACCGCTGGTCAGGACGTACTCCTGTCTGTGTTCGTAAGTGCCCTCAGTAAACAAGTCATTAGTACAAGTGTGGGTGTAATTATCAGTTTTTACTATACAGTAGTTACTAAAACTTATATTTTCCACCAAGAACATTTCAAGCAAGTTAGTTACCCTCCAGAAAGCTACTTTTCTCTGCTTCCTTTTGTTTTTTTGTATGTTTTTTTTTCTCAATGATTTGTGATGACTAGATGAAGATAGTTTAGAGATCCATTGAACAGGTTAGTTTATTTAAAGCCCAATCCACTATTTAAATGTTTGAAACCTTTGTCATATCTTTAAAGACTGACATCTTCTGTCCAAAATATTGCATTTCATTCTGGGATACAACTTGTATTTGAGGAGGATTCATTTACTAATGATAATAAGACCAGACCTGGTACTTTTAGAGCTTGCATTGCTTTTTAACATTTTTGTTTAATGTTCTACCTGCTTTTTGTATCTTTTTAATGCAGACTTTATTCCAACAACATTGTTCCTTTAAGCATTATTATTTCAACTAAGTATTCTATGAATGTGTAATCATGTAGTTCTCTTAACTTTTAATCTTTCAGCCATCACATGCGGCCACCCAGGCAACCCTACTTTCGGTGTGACCCAGGGAACCCAGTTCAACCTGAATGATGCTGTGCGATTTGTCTGCAACACTGGATATGTTCTGCAAGGGGCTGTTAAATCGATGTGCCAGGCAAACGGGCAGTGGAGCAAAGCTCTCCCCAAGTGTAAAAGTAAGTAAAATAGAAAGCGATGCTGTCATGTTATGAAAAGGGCTTCTTCCAAATCTAATTAAAAAAGTGGCGACATTACCAAATATTGAGCTAATTTCTGCAGAGTTCCCTTTGGGGATATGGCTCTGTCCTGAATTCTCACTCATTTGTGTGGCTAATAAATGACCTACTACATTTTGCAAGGTCACTTCTATTCCGCCCACAGGTGATCTGAATTACAGAGAGTGGAGTGGAGAGTGGAGATGAATCAGAGTCACCCAAGAAGGAGTTTATCTGACTCATATTCAGGAGAAATTGAAATGAAAACCCAAAGAGGAGCCCAGTTTATTTAATTACCACAGAATATAATCTAATGGTCTCTGGTAGCTCCAGATAATATTTACATGTGATGTTATTCCTTCTCAACCTGACTACCTCTGTTATACCCCTAGGCTCACCTGCATCAGGGAAACAAAGTTAGTTAACATCATTGCAGAGGTAGCAAAAGACAATCACAGGATCCTTGAGGTTGAATGAAAGGCAGCAGGCCTGTGGAGACCTGCATTCTGGGTTTTGCCCAGAATAAGAAGTACTCCGCTCTGCTTTGAATGAGTGAGGCAAAGACATTTAATTTGACAGTGTTTTTGTAACAAGCGATGTATCTCAGCAGTCATGTCTGTGTCTAAGTGGCTTCAGACTAAAGGCTTTATGACAGGCACAGAAAGGGGTGCCTTGCAAGGACGGGCTCCGAATGTGACAAGGCAGTGACAGAGCCAGCAACTGATTGACTTATGAATTTATTTTAAATGAGGAAAGAAAGGATTTAGTTTTGCTGTTTTTTTTCCTTTTTTTCCACCCTGAAGAGATTGAGAAGTTACAAGTTACAAGTCTCACAGGCATCCTTCTTCAGTTATGGGAAAAAAAAGACGGTACATTTGGCTGCTGCATGCATAAGTAGGCAAGATTTTCTCCCAGACATATGCCTTAAATCTCTCCGCTCTACCAGTGACATCATATTAGCATTGGCCTAGACTACTTGCATTTGTCTGCATGTGGGTGAGGGTGAACATCTGTTTTGATGGCCATTATCCTCACTTTTGATGTGAACACATTATTAGTTTAGATGTATTTTTGTCAATCAGATTTATTACATAAATTAAAGCTATTGTGACACATTTAGAAAAGTGCCTGCCTCACGCTTTCTACTTAAGTGGGAAAACTGTGTTGTGATGATATGCACTTCATCCATTTCATCTGTTCTCAGCTAAACCAATGCATTGGCTTTTTAGAAGGAGACAGGAAAAGGAATATAAGCAGAAAGCAAGAGAGGTAAGGGCGGAGAAGGAGTCAGTCATACCGAGGTAATGATCTCCAGAGTCCATATTTTAACTATAAAGTCTGTAGGCTTCATCAATAATGCAGGGAATATGAGAACACTGCCAGCACAGCCAGCCTTCTGTCCCTCTCTAATCACCAATCTGAGTCGCACCAACACCAGCCTCTTCGGACAAATCCTGTATATTGACTTGCCGTTTAGCGTTGGAAGGTAAGAGAAGCAGTCCAGGAAAAAAAAAAGCCCTCTGATTCAGCACTTACTCGGCAGGATGCCAACGGGAAAGGGTGACAGGTTGCCCACTTCTGAGTTGAACAGAAATGAATTGCTTCAGCCCCTCTTCTCTTCTTACCTTTATTCTTCATTTTTCTTTCATCCTTTTGATCCTTGTCTTTCTTCACACAAGGCCACACAGAAATTTACCAGGAGGTCAGTCATTTTCAATGACTGTTGGAACCCTTTAAAGCCTGTGTTGCCTGAACACGTGTTAAAGCTGAATTCTGAGCTTGGAAGACCTCTTGCTGAAGCAGCTCCACTGCTTCAAATAGGCTTTGTACTGTTATTATGCAGTAAGTTGTGAATGATGGCGCCACAGGTCAGTGCTCTACTGAAAGAAATGCATTATAATAGGTATTTGGGGGGTGACTTAGCTATGCTTGCCAGCTTGAGAGCATGAAAATGAGCAAGCTTTTAGGCACATTAGCATACAGTGGGTTCATTTTGGCTGGAGCAAAGACACTTTCATAAGGATGAGACTGGCAAGGCTGACTGGGGCATAATGACTACGTAGGCACTTAGAGGCAGTATTCTAGTAGCCATTAGCTCTTTGGCATCATTGTATTCATATAGTTGTGGTTAACAGTAAAAGCTTGACAGCAACTCTGACTTTGTTGATTTTGCTGAGGCGATTGTCCGTGCCGTGTATTAGAGACAGACAAGACGGATTGGTGTTGATAGCAGTCTTTGGCGCGGGAAGCATCCTGATATATTCCCCATCATCAGGGCCTCTTCCTCACGGACTGTGAACCACACCTCCCCTCATCCTCGCTCATTTCAGATTCTCGCCCCTTCCCTAACTCTCTCCATCTGTTGCTAAACTGACATGGTGCCTATTTTTTGTGAGCCCTCCATCCATCACCATCTCTGCACCACAACAGGCAGCAGGAGACTGCCTCTAATGTAGCAAATGTTTATTTCCTGTGTGTGCCTCCTACTTCATTTGGATTTGGGTGACTAGATGGATGCTGGATAAGTTGAATGGAGGAAAAAAAAGGGGAAATAAAATCCTTTCATCTTCTGTGTTGTAAGATTTTACATGAAACTGCTTTCACAATATGCTGATTTCCTCTCTGTCTTCTTTCGTCTCCTGCATTTGTCTCTGCAGTTGTGAACTGCACAGAACCAGGCCATGTGGAGAACAGTATCAGGCAGGTACTGCCCAGCGGGCCGCATCGCTACAGTTTCCAGACTACTGTGTCCTATCGCTGTAACCCGGGCTATTACCTGCTGGGTACCAGCTCTATCTCCTGCCAAGGAGATGGCACCTGGGACCGCTCCCTACCCAAATGCCTCTGTAAGTAACCTCACCGGTTGCTTGTAAGTGATGCTTTTTCTATAGTCTGTTGTGTATTTAAAACAAAAACCAAGAAATAAGCCCATTTAAAAAGCTGATAAACAGTGATTGTTGTGATTTAGAGCCAAGCTACGACATGAAATCTATTTAAGGTTTCTTTTCTCCCATTGGACAGTGGTTCTCTGTGATCGTCCTAGCGTGCCTCCATACGCCCAGATATCAGGTGACCGTAGAACAGTGGGCTCAGTCATTCGCTACAGCTGCATGGGCCAGCGTACCATCATCGGCAACACCACACGAATGTGCCAGCTGGATGGGCAGTGGAGCAGCTCGCCACCACACTGCTCCGGTATGGAAAACTACACCCAGATTGACTGGTCACCCAGAGCATTCAACCCAAAAATATTCTCAGAGACCAAATACTGACTAGATATTCAAGATATTCTTGAATAAAACATAGTGTTCTAATATTATTTGAAAACAGAGTTATATTCTCATTATCTTCTCACATATCTGCCTCCTAATGCTTAATTGATTCAAATGTAATAGCACTTCCCAGTCACACTGATGCCCTCATAGAGCAAGGCCAGCAAATAAAGATTTTGGGTGGCAGCTGTTAGCGAGTAATGAAGAAAGTAGGTGGACCAAAGATGAAGTTGCCGGTCTGCTCCACGGGCATCAAGGGCAAAGAGTGTCCTCCATAAAACTGTTTTAATCTGCTCACATTAGGCTGAGGAACATCAACACCCATACCTCAGCTGGCTTATGAAGCAGTATAAAGACACCCCCCCACACCCCATACTCCTTTTCCTCTAACAGCAATTTGCTTCAGAGCTCCAATGATACTCAGACATGCAAAAGACTGCGGGGATGCACATACATGCAAATGCATACTCACAAAGATGTAACAAAGATATGTGTTTGTGCACAGAGAAGTGCACAAACACACAGTGGCAAGGACAAACTAAGACACACACAGTAAAGCAAGCTGTCTGACAATAAAGTAACACGGTGACAGTTTAATGTCATAATTCATGGCATTCACCTATATCCTGTGGTTTGCTAGCGTTATCTGTGCAGGCAGTAAACTCAGCCTTTTTATAAAGATTTGGCTGACTTTCTTAGCTATGCGCCTATTAAAGTTATGTTGACCATTGCCTTGTACAATGAGCAGCCAGGGCACTGCATACAGCACTAAATGTTTTGTGTGGTTGTTTTTAGTTGAGGATATTGAATTATTGAAGCAAGCTGTAATGTTTATGTTTGGGCAATGAAATGAAAAAGCCACATCATATTGTACATTTTCAGCAAGTTGAATGAAAAGAAATATAATGTATTTTGGAAATGAGATTCTCCTTGGGGAGAAAGAAAATTGTAAAGAACATGAGTCAGTATTTCTGTTCAGATTACGCTATTATTGCACTCAAATGCAATGAAAAATGTACTTGCGCAGAGTACAGTTTCTGATTCATGTTCATAATGTGCTGAATTTGTCACATTCACAAGTGAATTTATTCTCTTTTTTTTTTTTTTTTCAGGGGAATCTAGCGGGCTTTGTGGAGATCCAGGTGTTCCTGTGCATGGTATCCGTCTAGGAGAAGAGTTTACAGTGGGCAGTGTTGTCCGCTTTAGCTGTGAGCCTGGTTACGTACTAAAGGGTTCACCAGAGAGAACTTGTCTGGCCAATGGGACCTGGGTGGGCACGCAGCCTGAGTGTCATGGTAAGTAATATGCTTTTACTCTTTCTTAAATTGAATTTACCTCAGTGTTCAGCAGTCACTTGAAGTTCTTCTTTTCTCCTGTGGCTATGCTCTTTTGTTGAGCACTTTGACTGTCAAAGATGTATTTTTTTCTTTCTACTGTATACTCTCTGAATATTCTGGGCATGTCAAGCTGAAGACCCAACCTTAGACATAGAAAATGGTATTCATATCCTGAGAACCTGCAGATATCACTCAGGATTATTATATCTAGCTACTGAGTGAATTATCAGAGTGGTCTAAGCCAATAAAAAACTCTAAATTCAGCTAGAAACTTTCTGAAACAAAGATTATTTCTAGGGAAATATGAAAATGATAATCCAAATAAGGCCACAATACAGAGGCACAGATGGTAGACTGAGTTGTCCACCAACCACAGAACTGGTAGGTCGGTCTCTTCCAACAAACATGTCAAAGTGGACAGAAAGGCTCAACCTGCTCTGAATGGCAGCTCGCTTTGCAGCTTCATAACAATCTACTCTGTTTGAGACTAATTAATCCTGTCAGTTTGAGGAAGAGACCTGTTGTACATGTTTCGTGCACGTCTACATTTGTTAATATGAGCAAGAGATCACTTAATATATCCTCCACTGAACATCATAAAGTATTAGACTTTTGTTGGTGACATCTTAAAAAAATATTCTTTAATACCGTTAATGCTGCTAGTTAATTTGGGTGAAAAGCCCAAGCATATTCCTATTTTTTTTAGATAAGACAACAATATTAACACAATGTAAACAATACAGTGCAGTTCTGCTTTTTTCTTTGATCGTAAGTTTTGAATGCAGTGAATGTAAATTACATTGATCCTCTCAGAGGATAATAGTGAGGAAAAAATGTTGTAATTTAACTTTAGGTTGTTGCAAAATCGGTAAATCATTGCTCGCCACACTGTGCTTGTAACTGTTTCACACATTCAGTATGTGTGTGCATGTTGCATGTGTGCTAGTTTTCTGGAAGCTTTTGTTTTGATATTGGAACTCATTAAGTTGATGATTAGTGAAATTATTCAGATTTTTTTTTCTTCTTGATCGCTTCAATGGTGAGCAGTTTTTACCCCTTGGTAGCTCTGCTTGTATCTTATTTTCCCACCCTCTTCTTTCTGCTCATGTTGACGTGACCCTTTTCTTCCATCAACCATTATACTGTTTGTGACTTTAAGAAGCATTCTCCTGTGTCCATGTGCGCTCTTGAACACGATCCACACACCCACGTAGCATCCCTGCCCCTCTCCTCACAACCAAATTCTCCCTGTGTGTGGTATGCCTACATGCTGAGGTTGCCCACCTGTTCTCAGTTGGCACAGACTTCAAGGGCCAGGCTACATCTGGTCATTACGGGAGGGCGATGCCCCCGGGGTTCTGAGGGCCCGGGGCAAGCTGGAGACTGTAATGAACAGAACCATCGCTGGCGGCTGGACAGACACCAAGGGATTTTCTGAGCAAAGCATGTGTCCATCAAAGCAGAGTTACTTATGAACAAGGACACAGTGAACCATGAGGGTGGTGATGGGTGTTTGAAGACTAGAACAAATGAGAAAACAAAGTGATTTTAAACATTAAGTGTTTAAACATAATCTACATAATGTTTACATGATATGTCATTAGCATTTTCAATTTTAACTGCATGGACACAAAAAACACTACATATACATGTAATGATATTTAGATATGCTCTGTGGTTAAAGGTTTCAAGCTTTTTTTTATGTAGATAAAATTATGTAAAAAATGTGTGAAATTAGAGGAATGTTAGCATGAAAACATTTTTGATCAAGAATTAAGGTTTTGCTGTTTTCTCTTTACAAAGAAGAAAGGAAAAATGCTTTGATAAAAATTTCTTCAACGGAGTCGTGCAAACAAATCCACCTTTCCATAAAGCGCCTTCACCCATGAACGTATAAAGATATAACATGTATAATTTATCCAGTGAATGAATGCTCTTTAATCCTCTCTGCTGCCACCTCTTTTTGTCTTTGTTCGCAGTGATTTCCTGTGGAAATCCAGGAACTCCACGAAATGCCCAGATCCTCATTCACGATGGCCTGACTTTCTCCAGATCCATAACTTATAGCTGCAGGGAGGGCTACTACTCTACCGGACTGCTCACCAGGCACTGCACTGTGAACGGGACCTGGACAGGCAACATGCCAGAGTGCTCGGGTAAATAATAACTTTTTTTTTCATACTTTTAAGGACTGTCATGCTCCAGCTGACGTAGCTTTTTTTCTTGCCTGGGTTGTCTCCCTGAACGTTTCATCTTTCATTATTTTCGATGGAAACTTATCTAATACTTTGCAAATTGATAAGAATCTGCATAACTGTTGGAAGGAATGCAGACAAACTGGGTAATATGCAGAATCTTTGATATCACACAGACATGAAAGGGAAAATGGAAATCACATTTAATTGTATAGGATAGTGACTGTGTCAGATTGCTCTCTGGCTGAGTTTAAATAAATGGTTTCAACTCATTGTCCATCTAAAAGGGGATAAGCCTGATAGCCCTTTATCATGTGACACAAAAAAGGCACACAGCTGCTGTACAAAGCCAGAAGACCCGAGCAAATGGAGGTCAGTTTGCTCTCACTTAAAAGTATAAAACTCTAAGCGACATCTTTATAAATTTCAGAGCTCAGTCGTGCACATAAATGAATGAGGCCATGTTGACTTTTCAACCTTCTGGAAGAGGAGGACATGGGGGAACTAAGCATGATGTATAGAAACTTTCTGGAAATGATTTTTACTGTTAATTAAAAAAATGAAAATACTAATAAAAACTTCTGGACAACGATTGCTAACCCAGTTAGCTGACATTTGAATTTGTCAAAGTGGACGTTTTACATATCAGATGATTTAAAAACGTGGTAATGTAAAGAGTGAGCATTTCTGTATAATTCAGCCCTTCAATATTGTTACTGAGTAGACAATCCTAGAAAGTCATTTTGATTCCAGTAGCATGATCTTACCAGCCTGATGGGAAATGTAAGCACTTGCTCAGTCAAGGGAAGACACGGCACATCTGAGAGGCCTAGTTTCCTCACCCTACTTAGTTGTGCTTGAACATGCTGCATGTACACATTTAACAATGCCTTATTGTCCCAAGGCAACTTCACTTTAGTTGTCATGTGCACTGGATTTTCTTCTGTAGCCATTCACAGCAAAGCTGCGCTGCAGTGCAGCTGAGTCACACAGTGAATTCTCACTTCTGTTACTCAATCACGCTGTTTTCCCTGCAGGATGTAAAAGTGGAGTCAAGGAGAAATGTGGTTCTTTTTGGAGCTTTTTGGGGCAACTGCAGAGGAATTGTCATCATAAGATGAAGTGTCTTTGCTTCCTTGAAGCACAATTGGAAATGGAGAATAATGACAGTCATTACATATAAAAACTATTAAGTCATACTAGTATAGTATGTGCATTACAGAATTAGTATGTTTAAACATGCATATTTAAAAGGCTTCTCATAAAAACAAATGAAGCAATGATTGTTCATGAAGATCAGCTATGCTCCATTATTTGATTAAGTTTGTAAGGTGAACTGCGCTTAAACGGTTTGTCTTTTCTGCATTGAAATGGGTTTTCTGTAAGTATTTTATCCCATTTTGTGACTGCAGTGATAAACTGTGGTGATCCCGGAGTGCCAGCCAACGGGGTGAGATTTGGAAACGACTTCACCTACAACCGCACAGTCAGTTTCCAGTGTTCTCCTGGGTTCAACATGGACGCTGACAGGGCCTCCTCTCTTATCTGCACTAAGGATCGCACCTGGAATGGCACCAAACCACACTGTAAAGGTATAATCATTTTGAATCAAGTTTCTGATAATTTGTTCAAACTGAAGGGTTAAACAATTATTACCATTTAGATTCTGCCACAGTTTACAGTATATTCTGTGTGTGCACCATAGACAGGAACATTTGACCTCATCTACAAAATCATGTCTTTTTGCCATCTTGTAGCAATTGTTTGTGGTCCACCACCCACCATTCCTAATGGACAAGTTGTCGGTACAGACTTTACCTGGGGCTCGAGCATAAGCTACTCCTGCAACCAAGGCTACCAGCTGTCCCTGCCCACCGTGTTAACATGCCAGGGCAACGGTAACTGGAGCGGAGAAAAACCACAGTGCTTTCGTAAGTGGCATCAAGCCAAAATGCCCAATTACATTAAATATAACGACTTGTCTCTGACATTGTTTTACCCAAGTATGTAGAACGTATATATTCCCTGTGGGATGCAGCGTACCCACTGAAGAATCCAATTAAAACCCAACATGTGTTGTGGGTCACCTCATGTTATATCTTTCTCTTTCCCTTCCTCCTTCCTCTTTGCATCTTTCCAGCTGTGTTCTGTGGAGATCCAGGTATTCCAGCACAAGGGAGGAGAGAGGACAGAGGTTTTACCTATCTCTCATCCGTCTCCTTCTCCTGCAATACTCCTCTTATCTTGGTTGGCTCAGCCAGACGATACTGCCAGTATGATGGCACCTGGAGTGGTACACAACCTTCGTGCATTGGTAAGCTGCTAGTTTACTGATCCATATATAGTCACTGTACTCTGCTGTATCACATATTCTAATGAAGTGGTGATTATGTAGTGGCAGTGAGAATTAGTCATATTGATAGATGAAACATTTTTTACACTTGTGTCAGTGTGACAGATGCTTCCCAGTTTGGCTTAATTTTGGCCTTTGCCCTTTCTAGCCCTGATTACCATTTTGCAGCCAAGATATAAGGCATAGAAAAACCCATTTGACCCAGCCAACTTATATTGATTTTCATTTTCACTTTTGGCTTGGTATAATTGATCAAAGCCGTATCTGGGGGAACATGGGCTGTGTCTCTTTCCATCACATGAAATGTACATGGAAAATGCCTTTCAATGAAACAAGACAAGGCCCATTTTGTGGAGGGAGAATGTCATATGAAGTTTGTGATTTCTAACACCATATTCTCATCCTGTTTATTTCAACATGTTTATAATTTGTGACCCATTTTGGATCATGTTGGCACTTTACCTACAATTTGAGAGCAAAAATAGAATTTTGTTACCATTTGCAACCTGCATGCACTGTAAGCAGTGCTTGCAAAAAGCAACTGGCCCAGTACCAAATATCATCCAGTTATTTTGAAACTTTGCCATAAAAGATGTCAACCACTATGCTGCCATAAAAATCCCTAAAGCACAAGTTAACCTGGAAGAATAATCCCATTCAAGCTGCACAAGGTATAAATGTTTGCTACACTCATGCATATCCCGCTATGTCATCAAAGACAAATGGAAGATAAAATGTTTTTGTTCCCTCAGGATTGTTTTGGTATTTGAATACTTATGAAATATGCACATGTGAAATCTTTTGACCCTGTCACAGTTTATGTAAACATATATCACTATGCATCATTTATCACCACTATGTTTAACCAAACTTGATAAAAATATAGTGTATGGCTTGTGGAAAAGGTTAAGTCTGAAATTACATGAGATTCATTCTATCAAAAATTAAATATGTTGAATATTTGCAAAGTGTAACCACTGTTCATACCATTTTACTGTGACTAACACATCCTAGTAAGGTAGTTAGGTTTTACTATAATAGAAAAAAAAACATCAGCTTCTTGCTCAGTTTTACACTGTTCTGTCTGATAAAACCCTTGTAAATGACAATTTCCCTCATTCTTTACCTTGACTCTCATAGTATATACCCAGAAGCTTTAGGAGCTAAGATGTTGGTTACAAATTCAGACCTACATGTATAAGGAAGAGGGCATTGTTATTGTTCCGATCTGCTCCAAGCACAGAGACATAGGCTTTGGAAAACACAATTAAAAACCACTGTGTGGTTTGATAGTAATGTTTGGGTGCATTTTTATACATATCTTTTTTTGTTGTGCATATCTGTAAAGTTTGTGTGGTTTTTGCCCTTCACTCATTTCTAGATTTGATTCCATTGGTCATACATGTTATGTCTTAAGTGCTTTTGGTGAGATGCACGTTTTAGATGTTGTAGGCACTAGATCTAAAGGAAGGATGCGGTGGTGTAAACCTTTTCAAATGACAGATCTAAAGAAAACTAACTGTGAGCTATTGCGAGCTGTTTGCCTTTGGACCAGTACTAATCCTCCTGGGTACACTTCTGCGGAGGTTTTTAGAGTACTCGGTAGATTTGTTGTTTTAAGCATTTCAGAAAATGCAGGGAGCTCTGGGCTCAGTGAAGGGGCAAAGCACACTGCTACTACAGGACTTAATGTTTTTCTTGTCACTTAGTTATGCTGATATGTTTGGGTCATTTTCATGCTGACTGTTTATTTTTGAACAAATAAGACTGATTTTGCTGGTTCTTTACATAATAACAGAATATAAAAATCAAAGTTGCCCTGAAACTGGCTTTAATTGGAAGGTACTGTAGTATCAAAGAAATGTGTGTGCGTGTGCGTGTGTTTCTTCCAGATCCCAGTCACACTACCTGTGCAGATCCTGGCTCTCCTCTTTTTGGAAATCAGAACAACAGCCAAGGCTACCAGGTGTGAAAATGTTTGTCACACAGGAAATTGAGTTTATAAATTGAACAAAAGTCCAATTAAATCTCGAAAGGGCATTTTTCTTTTTCCACTGTACTGCAACATATATTTCCCTTATTTCTTGGAGTAGCCTTTTTTACCCACATGAACTACAAGGTTGCATCAGTGATGACTGCACTACTGAGGATATAAGAAAGTTCAGCACCTAATTAAGATGCCAAACAGCTCTTCAACAATGTTTTCTTTGGATGGAATCATTAATAAATAATGGAATTATTAAATTCACGACATGATTGTGTGAAACCCTTGAGTATAGACATTGTTTTTACCAGTAACACAGTGAGTTCTGATGGATGATGTTGACTTTTTCCTCAATACAAAGAAACACTTGAAAATATGAACCACTCTTAATGATGATTTGATGAATAACAGAAGAATTATACAGCATTTATTCAGCTCAGACCTTAGAGTGAAAATGAGCTATTTTCTCAGCTGTATAATTGACACAGCTACAATCATATTTAGAAATAATAAATGTGATAATAATGCTGCTGTTTTACTTTGAGGGTTTTATGAAAACTGTATTAACCTCATTTGCTCAATAAATTCCTGATAATGACAATGGTACATTTACAACTCTAAAGGAGTATAAAGTTAACATATTTTATATTTTGGAAAAAACAAACCTCAAACCCCAAGGAAAAAACATTGAACTATCTATTTAGTGCATAATACATGCTCCTCGTCATGTCAGTTTCCAGTCCTCATCATGATGTGTGTTCTGTTACAGATCAGCAGCACTGTGTTCTTCAACTGCAGAAAGGGCTACTTACTGCAGGGCTCCATTTCACGTACCTGTCTGCCCAACCTCACGTGGAGCGGATTTCAGCCTGAGTGCATTGGTAAAAACAGTCAACTTATATTTAGTCTTATCTTTTTGCTGCACCGTATACATCTGTTTCTCCTCTCATTGTCATTCCTCCTCATTTAGTCTTCTATCCTTGCCCTTTCTCTTGATTCCCTCTCCGTCTCTCTCCAGCCCACCACTGCAGCCAGCCAGAGCTGCCAGCCCAGTCTGATGTGAGAGCCATTGAACTGCCATCCCTTGGCTACACACTGATCTATACGTGTCAGCCTGGCTTTTACTTGGCTGGAGGATCAGAGCACAGGACCTGCAGGTCTGATGGTAGCTGGTCTGGGAAACAACCAGTATGTGCAGGTAAAAGCATGGTTAGAATACATCAATAAGATAATATGGGAACACATGTGAAGACAAAGACACTCACACTTTTTAAGCTTTGAGAGAAAAATGCTTCACTCAACAGACACAAACTGGTCTCATACAGATGTACACTGTAAATAAATACAAATTGTTTGCACGTCCAGTTCTCACAGCCACAACCAAATATTTGAACCGTTTGCAGTAGCCTCTCTCCAAAAAGCACAAAGTTATAAATTAAACTTAAAAAAACATTTTAGCTATTACATTGTGCTTTGTGTGCATTTAAAGTGCCACAGTATAAAAGTAAGTAGAGCTTAATGATTTATCTCAAAGTCTCTGTTCTTTATTGGCTTTTTGTTTGATACAGGGACCACGTACAATTAAAACATAAATTATGCCATTTGATGCATCATCCAAGATTTAGCTGTAGGTTAATTTACATCTACTGTCTACAGTTTTTAGGATCATTGTTTTTTCATAGACATGATTATGTTTGTACTTTTTAAAAACACATATTTACAGAAAGAGCATGTTGCCATCTTAACAAAAGTAATCCTGATTTGTATCCAAATGCAATAGCTTCTTCTTTTGCCCATGCCTCAACTTTCCACTGAGTTGTATGAAATTCAGGTTAGCGCTTTTTGAGTAATTGTGCTAGAAATCAGACAAACAGCAATGATTACCCATCCCTGCCTCGGCTATTGGCTTGGCAGAAGAGCAAATGTGTTGGACTGATGCATTTTAAACAGAGCCTTTGCAGCTATGAGAAAAGGTATATTTAGAGATATAAAGGGGTACACACTTTTTATCACAAAGCTGGATCGATCATGCTTTTGGGACTGTGGGGATTGTGGGAACATTTGAGTAGTAGCAACAAATTCTAGAATCAGCCATCACATCATTAAGGGAATAAAAAAGATAAAGCATGATCAATAGAAAAAAAAAGTGTAATAACCCCCCACACTCCCCAAATGGTTTTGTCTTGACACTTGCAGCTCCCTGCAGTAAACATTGGAAATCTGTGGAGAGACCTCAGAAAATCCATGCAGGACAGCCTGAGAAAATGACTGAACTACAGGCTTTTTTTCCAGGAAGAGTGGATTAAAACCCCCACCTTAACAAAAAACTGAAAGAGTTTTTGTTAGCTGTAAAAAGCACTAAGAAAGTGTAGTACTCCCCAAAAGAGAAAATAGTAAGTGGAAAAGAGTAGTTAAGATTTAGTTTTGTGTCTCTTTGTGGTTTTTCTAATTGTAGAAACTGTAACGGATGGAAATGAATGAATACAGTAAATGAATAATCTTAATTACCCTGTTTAAGAAACTTTGTCTCTTCAACTGTATGTCTTCTGAAATATACTTAAATAGCTGCTTGTATCAAGAAAAAGTGAGCTGCGTACCACTATATTTAAAATTTAGGAAAGTTTTATTATCTGTGTTTGTTGAACCCACCAGTCAATGTTTTTTTTGTTTTGTTTTTTGTTTTGTTTTTTCTAAAGGATTTTTTGGGCTCTAGTGGCCTTTATATGAAAGTTGCTTGACAGGAAAGGGGTCAGAGAGAGCAGGAAATGACATGCAGCACGGGGTCCCAGGCTGGGAATCTAACTTGGATCGGCTGCAAGCGAGGATCTATAACCTCTGCACATGGAACGGGCGCCCAACCCACTGCGCCACGCACTGCCCCCACCAGTCACTGTTACCGTCTTCACGGTGGTGACTCAAGTTGGGGAAACTGGGGATTTGGCTAATGTTGATGAATTGCTCAGTTAACACTTGCTTATTCTCAGACACATGTCAGAGTAGTATGGCCCATCCATCATGCAATTAGACTGCCTGAAAGCCCACACACTTGTGCAGAGACACAGACACACAAACCAACAAGCTTTGAAACATTAACAGGGGTGCAAAACTTGATTAGGCCAATGCTTCCCATTGATTAGCTTAGCAGAAGCACCTCTTATAAATGGAAAGGCGTTGTTAACAAGGTGTAGCAGACAAATAGACTCCCATTAAGACACCCCAAATCACTGACCTAAGTACATATGGAAAAGAAAAAAAAATTGAAGTAATTGATGCACAATTATCTTGGGTAGCGGAAGGCTAATGGCTGGATGAGAAGGATGAAATAGAGGAGGATATCAGTGTGATGAATTTCTTGTCAAGCTATTGCTGAAATATACAGGGTGATGGGTATTTTTAAGGCCATGCCATTAAGAGTGAAAGCAAGGAAGAGAACTGGCCTTAGCACATTCAGGACATTAACAGTGCCTGTGGGCGCAGTGATGGAAGGGCAGCTCAGAGGACTGGCAGCTAATAAAACATATGGCTATGGGAGAGTGTGTTCATGTGTTTTGTGTGTCTCTGTATTCTTTCATCTGAGATATTTTTCTGCTCATAAACTACAAACAGTATACCTGTCTTTGTTTGTGCTTGTGAGTAAAGCCATCCACACTATGTTTACCTGCGTGGGCGTATGTTTACTACTGTGATCTAGTCTTAGGAGCCTCATGTGAGCTGTAAGGCATTATTAAAGAGTCACCATTGAAACTGGCAAATTTTCTTAAATGTAGCTGCATTCTTTTAGGAGGGACTACTGTTGTGTCTTGTTTATGTCTGCTTTTCGACATACAAGTCAAATCCTGTCAAGGACAGCCTTAACGCCGGCCGCCACAGAGCTTATTACAGTAGATAGGAATTGATGATGGAAACATATTTAGAGTAAATGATGGGGCTTTTTCATTTGTTTTCCTTTACTGATTTACACACTGTACTTGGATATTTTGCTGTTCTGACACTTTCTCTTCATTTTGTGCATTTTTCACTCTAGCTGATAATCGCCCAAGTGGGAAGAGCCCAGTGGGGACGGTGCAGGAGCCACCCTCCAAATTGCCAGGTAAGACGTGTACTTTTTCAGTTAAAGACTGATAGTTAAAAATTATTTCACAATAATAAAATGGACTTATATCACTCTTTATAACAAAATCATATTAAACTGTTATATACAATACTATTTCATCTACTGTAAGTGTGGTCTTTGATAGGCTACTAAATATTTTGTTTCATTAGAAAATAACAACAATAATAAAAAAAACTGCATTTGGTGCCTGTCCTGTCATTTTAATTTCTCTTGTTTCAGTGATTCATGATATTCTTGCTAAATAATGTGCCATAATAGTCTTTTTAACTAAGTGTTTTGTGTTAACTATCTTGGGTCTTTCAGTCCCTGGTGGTGTGTTTGCTAAGAACTCCCTCTGGAGGGGGTCTTATGAGTACCTGGGAAAGAAGCAGCCAGCTATGTTGAGCATCACTGCCTTCGAACCCTTTAGCAACAGGGTTAACGGGACACTCATCGACCACAGTGGAGTTGAACTTAAACTGGCAGGTTGGTACTCCAAATTGAAAATTATACTCCAGAATTTCAAAGTTCTTTTTTTTTTACCATTGTCATGTCAGAAAAAAACCCTAAGTGTTTATTTTCATCCAAGCAGACATATTTCTACTAAGTTCAAGTGAGGACAATCTCAAGTAGTTTCCCCAGGAAATGGATCACAGCTGTTTGACATTACCATTGTGCTGCAGTGATCATCTAAGACAGATTTTCACCATTAACAGCCAGAACACCTCACTCTTCTGTACCTGGGTGCTACCAGTCTTTATAACTACTGATAATATATATTTAGTGGCCACACTAAATCTATTCGTATTGGATTATGTGTTTTTGACAATAAACAAGCAGACCCAACATGTATGAATATGTCATTTGCTTTGTCAGTTTTGCTGTTCCATATCTAGCTGTAGAGCAGCACAGTCATGTGGTGATTAACGCTGTTGCCTCAAAGCAAAATGTTTGCCGCATGAAGTCTCAGCAGGGGTATTTTTCTGCCTCTCGTCCAAAACCAGCTGGGAACGGCTAAATTAATTCATAAACTAGCTTTCAAGATATTTCAATGTTGTATTAACATTCTGTACAAGAAAACTAGCCATAACAGTTACTTTTAGTGACTTATATATATTTAGGAGTACTGTTTTCCAAATGCTTTGATACTGGACACAAATATTAGTCTCCAATACTAACAAGTTTTGTCTCTATACCTATCCATACACCATGGATCACCAACTCCGGACCTCTTGGGCCAGTGGATTGCAGGGTTTAGAGGTCCCCCTGCTGCAACACACCTGGTTTGGATTAAATGGCTCTCCAACAACATGCTGTCATGTTCTGCACCAGCCTCTTAACAACCCATTCATTTGAATCAGGTGTATCTTAGCAGGGAATCATCGAAAACCTGCAGGATACTGGCCCAAGAGGTGCAGAGTTGGTGATCCCTGTCATGTACTTACTTCTATACCCTACTACTGGGTAGTTATTATAAGTATGAAGTACTTACAAGTAGTCAGTGTCTTTCTCCAGTAGATAACAGTCAGAGCTCCCTTTGTTTGGACAAACGGTTAAACTAAAAGCAGTTCAGAAGAGCACATTTTTTACCATTTTAATATACCTCAAACCTAAAAACATTCACAGTGGTGTGAATGAGATCTATGTGTTTTTTACATAGTCTCATTCCTGCAACCAGTCATTTGTTTCCACTTTCTCAACTGCAGAACATCTTCTAGCACCACGGTCTGTGGTGCATTCAGAAACAGTCCAATTTGCAACACCATATGGCAATATGGACCATGATATGTGGACCCAGGACATGTACAGTAACTGTTTGTAACAGAAGTGGTACTGTCAAGATTAAGATGTTTTGAGCTTTATCAACACACAGGAGTTACAGTAAATTGGCCATTGTGGTGAACTAACACAGTGCTGCAGATTAGTTAAACTCACATTTTAAAATCCTAAAATTCAGTGTCAAGCTGTATCTGTTTTCAGGTGGATATTGCTCCCAAATAACTGGAAGGCCTTTTCTTTTTCAAGGTACATATAAGAGGGAGGAAGCCCAGCTGCTGCTGCAGGTCCATCAGATCAGAGGTCCTGTGGAGATTTTTGTCAACAAGTTCAAAATTGACAACTGGGCCCTGGATGGACATGTGAGTGCAAGTCTCGAGTCGGATCTATTACAGCACCGTCTTTGCCCCTGAAAAGATGTTGTTTCTCACACACACAACTTCATAAAGAAATAAGCACAAGTACACACTAACCTTGTCACTCTAGGGAGATGGAGGGCCCACCTAGAGTTTTCTCTTTAATTAAAATGTCAGTTAAATCATTGCTTGGTAATCAGGAGTCGACAGACCCCCTTCGTTCCTCTCACCCATATTATCCCCCAACCCCAGGCACCTTTAATGCACACACTCCTGATTTAATTAAAAAAAGCAGGTCACAGTGCACGTGGTTGTGTGCTATTGCCTTTGCTTTTATGTGCTGTTTCAAAAGAACACAAGCGTTTCAAGGGGTTTCCTGTGCAAATTGGAATGTTGTTTTTGGGTGACATCCTTGTGTGTGTTCAGCGTGGTGGAGTGCATTTATGTATGTGCTATTGAGCAGAAAAACGTCACCTGAAATGTCAGCTATAAGAGCACCTCTCAGCTCCTTTTGACATGATATTTCATTTTCTGCATGCACCAGCTGCTGACACTTTGATGATACGCCCTTTTGTAAAGCCTTGATGTGACACATAAAGTGTCTCTCCTCCACTGCTCTCTCTCCACAGGTGTCCTACATCTCTTCATCCAATTCCTTTGTGTACCAGGGCTTTGTCAGAGGGAAAGGCTTTGGCCAATTCGGTCTCCAGAGATTGGGTAAGTGAGCTGCTCCTCCTATGGAGACCTCTGAACAAGTGGCCTCCTGGGGAGGGTTGTACAACAGTGGTTTTAACCTTGCATGGACTCCTATGATAGAAAATAATTGCTTGTGAGGTGTCATATCCTTAAGCCGAGTGCAATATGCACTAGTGGATTTGATCTGTTATGAAATGTGAGAACACTTTTACAGACTGACACCTGATATTCTCTGAGAGATATGTTTGACTCTTTGTTTTTTTGTGGGGGTTTTTTTATGCAGAAGTCTCATTTATCAATAGGTTCATATAATCGTTTTTTCCTCATTGTGATTTTTGTGTTGCATTGACACACTTCAGACCTTTATTTCAGAAAACATCTTCAAGAAAAATGGAAAATGTATATGGTCAAGTTTACTGCAATAGCTTCATAACTATTTATAGATTCAGATAGATCATCATCTCAGAACACCTAACATACCAACTGATGACACAAACTGTGAGATCAGGTTAAGATATTTGTGTCAAAGAAGAGAAAATGTGTTCATACAGTATATCTAAATCCTTTGCTGCAAATCATCAAAAACGTTACAATTAACCACAAGCCAGACAAAACATTTGGTATAAATTTTCAGTTAGTGGACACAGCACATTTACTCATGATCTGATGTACATTTAAATATGCAATAATTCATTAAACTTGATCCATCAGGGTAAGTATTTGAAATTGTTGTAACAGTAGCTGTGATGGGTCTCACATCTCACAAATCTTCTTTATGCTGCATTTTATTTGTGCTTGATATTCAGTTTAAAATGAATCCAAAGTCTGTGGAAAATGGCTTTTTATCTGCACTAAAGTGTTTGAGATATTTTATTCTTAATTCATGTATACCAGGATGCAGGTTTTAGATGCTTCCCTGCTCCAACACACCTGAGTCAAATGAAAGCGATCTCCTCAACTACTTGTCAAATTCGACACAACCCTATTTATGACCCATTCATATGAGTCAGGGGCCGTATTCTCAAAGCCTCTTATCTTGACACTTGGAGTGCCTAACTTGCACTAAAAAGTCTTATTTAGGAGTTGTCCTTAAAAACCATTAAGAGCTACTTTTACATAGGATAAATCCCTAAAAGTAAGCTACTGTAAGACTGACGTCCCGTTGCTATGGAATACGTCATTTCCCATGCACGAGTAAAAAAAATCAGAGGGATTGGTTGTTGAATGACACGCATCCCACTTACGTGAAAACAGAAAATGGAAATTATTTATTTAATTTTTTTTGGAAATGGGAAACTTCAATGTCGAAAACAGCATAATTGTGAACAGCGCAAATAGCAGAAATGATGTATGACGACATTTTTGTGTCTACTACGAGACTGACGCTTCATACAAGTTACAGAGAAGGAGAAGTTTAAAAATGAAAAAACACTGAATGCATCATATTCCAGGACATTGTCAAACACAGTCTGTGTTAAATGGAGTGGGCTTTTTTCCCGATTTACATCCTCATTTATTGACGGCGCAATGATTTTGATATGCGTCCCATCCACAACTCCGACTCCTTAATTTTCTTATCTTAGAAAAATAGGAGTCCTAAATTTAAGAGTGACACGCTCACATTTTTTGGGAATTACTCCTATTTTCACCAGTTAGGACTCATTTTCAGCCTTAAGATCCTTTTGAGAATACAGCCCCAGATGTGTTTCAGCAGAGAAACATCTTAATCCTGCAGGACAGTTGCTCTCGAGAACTGGAGTTGGAGATCCATGATGTAAATGGTTAAAAACCGATAACAGTGCTGCTCTGCCTCTGTCCTGTTTATGTGAATGCCGTTAAGCACTGACATTCTTCATAAACTGGAGTGCAGATATGAGCAAAACATTTGAATTCAACATGAAGGTAAACTGCTGTAATGCAGATTAAGCATGTGTATGCACAGTGAAAGTGGATATGAAAATCTGCTGTAATGAGAAAGGTGCTTGAACAGCAGGTGCACCCTCCCGCCCCCACCCCCTCTCTGTTGCAGCACACTGATTGAGCAAACAGATTTTTACCAATACAGAGGGCTGGGGCTGATGCCAAGGTATTAATGTGTATGTGTGTTTAAGTAGGGGTAAGAAACAACAGATGTGAGTCTGGAAGGTGGATGAGGCAACTTGGAAATAATCCTACTTAATTTGTCGACATTTCATGTTTTGTTTTAACTTCAAGGTGGTAAAACTGCTCGTGCAGTTCCGTGCATATATTTGTGTGTTCGTACTTGTGCAGAAGGCAGCTGATTGGCAAACAGCACAGTATCCACTAATTGAATTCCTTCTTGTTTGTCACTCGTCTTTTATCTGAGCTTTTTTCTTTTGGTATTATGTGGCAAACAGATGGACTGTCACTCCTCCACTGTTGCTTTTTTCAGACACACACCTTCATGAATTAGAGGACGCATCTAAAATGAGTTAATAGCTGCCGGCCTTTGATGCCAGTAATTAAGAGTCATTGTTGGTATAATGGAATTTGACATTCCCCAGGGGGAAAAACGAAATTAACACATGAAGTAAACTTAGAAAAGTAATTTTAAGCTGCTCAGTCTATTGTGTTTAACTTGAGCATTTCTGCTAATGCTCTTCAGTCACTGCAGATTATTTCATTTGATTGTGTTGTCCGATAATTGCCCTAATACATCTTTCAATCATTCTTAGCAGAAGATGATTAAAATCAGTACACTTTTATTTGAATTGTGATGATGAGATTTTAAATATGATGGCTGTGGTTAAAGTCAAATACTTAAGTAATGGTGTAATCTTCTGTCCATCTTCCTGCAGAGAGTTTAGATCCCAGCAGAGACAACCCAGGCTACAACTTTGCCTCCAACAGCAGTTCAGTGGCAGCAGCCATCCTAGTGCCTTTTATAGCCATGATTATCGCAGGCTTCGCTCTTTACCTTTACAAACACAGGTGAGACTGATATATTTGACTTTGACACATCATGTGGATTCATTAGCTAGAGTTTGAACAAATTTGTATGGATTATTTAAATCGTATAATCCCCTCTATCCAAATCCATATGACACTTAAGTCTGTTGCATAGTGAATTGAGAGTGTTGTCCATTTCTTGTGACTAAGAATATTAATCAATTACATTTTAGAAGAAGACCTAAAGTTCCCTTCAATGGCTATGTGGGACATGAAAACACTAACGGACGCGCTACATTTGAGAACCCCATGTATGACCGCAACATCCAGCCCACTGATATCATGGCCAATGAGACGGAGTTCACAGTCAGCACAGTGTGCACAGCTGTATAGCCACTAGTTCCTCCAGAGGTGAGAATCAGTCACAAACAGAACCTTTTACCCAAGCTATTCCCAATCCTGGCCATCGAGGGCCAATGTCCTGCAAGTTTTAGAAGTTCCCATGCTGCAACACATCTGAGTCAGACTTGGACGTCTGGAAAAATTACCCATTGATTTGAATCATGTGTGTTGCTGCAGACAAACTTCTAAAACTTGCAGCACACCGGCCCTCGAGAACCAGGATTGAGGATCCCTGTTTTACAGCATCAGTTCTCCAGTCAAATATGTTTTTGAATATATTAATAAACAAATTATATTAAAAATGTAAAAACTGAACTTAAACTGAACTTAAAAACTGATCTGATTTCTGGTTTCCTTCATCATCCTTGTTCATCGCACTTATTTCCCCTCATTTGCCATACTTTCTATTTCTATTTTCTTTTAATTTCTTCACATGCCCTTTTCCTGCCATATGTCTTCCTACATGCTTCTTCCACCCCTGATTCAGTTAAGGAAGGAGAGATGCATCCCACCCTCGCCTGCCCTCCAACAGAGGACATCTGTAGTTCTTCGAGCAAGTGGGCAAGATAAAGATCATTTTATTTGGTGAAATGCATTTAAGAAACATCACCAGTGGTGAAAGCTTCTACCTTCAGGAAACAAGAAAAAGTAACCATGTGAAGAAATCAACTTTATCAAAGGTCAACAAGAAAATGCTTTTTGTAACTTTACATGGTTTCTTAACCGTTTTCCATATTCAGAGGAAAAAGCTTCAGTGTGAACCTGCAGCTGGCTGGAGTTCGCTGGAGGCAATCACTGCAATGACTTTTCTCACTGCCCCCGACTAACCCCAAAGGGAATTTAATGGTCAACTGTAGGTCCTGAAATGTACCTGTAGCTAACAGAGATCTCTGTGCAAGTTTACTTTCCGGTGGGCAACCCCATGTTGGCCTGCATGAGTCAGAGAGAGACACTCTGGACTGAGTCATTTCATCCTCCTCTCCGTTTTGG
>JAPMNP010725182.1:0-18209 GCA_029874935.1 Atherina boyeri
CACGACCATTCAAAGACATGACTAGGTTTCTAATGATACAAAGCTTAATGCAAATGGGTGAAGTTTCCCTTTAACCAATTCGGTCCTACGAGGTCCGCACTGCTGGTGTTTAATGTTTCCCCGCTGAAACGAACCTAACTCAAATCAATGAGTCATTGTTCTGAACCTCATTGGATCCATTTAATTTGCATTAGATGTGTTTGAGCAGTGACAGATTGAAAACCAAGGATTGCAGACCTTGTAGGACCGAATTGGTTAACCCTGTTCTAGAGTCTGATTGAGATAGCCTCCAATGATGAGAAACCTTGTTTTTTCCAGTGAAGATGCTGCTACTCAACACCATCACCAGTACCGTTTCTTTTAACCTGAAGCTTTTTTATAGCATGAGATGCGTTCATAAACTCACCCGGACAATTTTGGAGTTATTTGAAGTCTATCGGGAGATATTTAGATCCATCTCACTGGTGTACAAATCAATTCAATGGTAGTGGTCGGGCAACATCATTTCAGCCTCTAATAAGACATTATCTGCCACAAAATGCCTTCATTTCACCAGTGTTTAGTTATTAGTTGCTGTACAATCACTTTGTGCCTTCAGAGTGGCTTTGTTGTCATCCGAAACCATAGATATAGAGACACAAACCGGTTATGATTACAACACTAGATAAGAAAGGGCCTTTGATTATGCTGTTGCCCAGACAACGCAAGCACGATGGTTCTAATATCTCCCGACAGACTTCAAGTAACTCCAAAATTGTCCGGGTGAGTTTATGAACGTATTTTATGCTATAAATAAGGTCCAAGTTAAAAAAACAGTACTTTTCCTTTAAACAAGTTTTCATGGGCACAACACATACTTCACTCTGCTGCTCATCCATAAAATGCACTTTCCTCACAAATATGGCTCCATTTAAAAGGGAATTAAACAGGCTAAACAGGCTTTGGTTAGCACCGCAGCCTCACAGGAAGAAGGTCATTGGTTTGAGCTTCGTCCAAAAAACAAGCATTTTAGGTTAATGTGTCAATCTAAATTCCCAATAGGAGTGAGTGTGAGCGTGAATAGTTGTTTGTCTCTCTGTGTTGGCCCTGCAACAGACTGGCGACCTGTCCAGGGTGTACCCGGCCTCTCGCCTGCTAATAACTGGGATGATAGGCTCCCTGAATTGGATAAGCGGTACAGAAAATGAATGAATGAATTTTTTTAAATATTCAACCAAACTGAAATTTCTTGATTTTTTGTTACATGCCATTATCTGTACCGCTTATCCAGCCCCCCGCGAGCCTGAATTGTTGCGGCCTATCCCAGCTATTACCAGGCAAGAGGCAGGGTACACTCTGGGCAGGGCCAACACAGAGATACAAACAACCATCCACACTCACTCCTAGGGAGAATTTAGAGTGACCAATTAACCTATGATGCATGTTTTTGGACAGTGGGAGGAAGCTGGAGTACCTGGAGTGAACTCCACACAGAAAGGCCACTGATTGAACCCCTCCCCAGCCGAGGCCCAGCAACCTTCTTGTTGTGAGGCTGCGGTGCTAACCGCCACACCACCGTGCAGCCCAGGAAAAGGCATGACTTGACCCATTTGGGTCAAGTGTCCCATAAAACTCACAAAAGTATAAAACATTTAAACTTTTAGATTACAAGGGAAATTTGGGTTCAAGCCCAATCAGAATTTTAGTGGACATTTATTCAGTATTCTGAGGCCATTAAATCATATCTACTGACATTGTGACTTTAATGTCCCTTTTTATTCGTATAAACACTCTTGGCAGATAAAATGTTGATGATCAATATTGTTGCTTTGATCTGATGCAGTTAATCATAATTTAAACCTAAAATGCTTCCATACAAGAAGTTATCTACAGCTACACTATCAGTATGGATTCATAGTATTGTGCAAAAGCCTTGAGCCACATCTCATTCCTTTACATTTTGCTTACGAGCAGCCAAACTTGCTTGACATCTTTTAAGTTGAACATTAGTTCTGTTTTTCTTTGGACATTGCCTGTTTTCAGCATTTTACTGCCTTTCGCTTATTTTCATTTCAGTCCCTTTAGCGGAACATTTTCAAAGGGATGTGGTAAACAAGCCCTGAAGTAGTGTTGTGTTGATACATAACAGACAACATAGCAAAGAACCAGTTTTAAATAGGATCTCAGGCATGTTGTTAAAAGCAACCTGATGCAAAGACACATTATTTGTTCCTCATTCTTTAGTGGAATCTATGAAAAATTCCAAAAGCTGACAGATTTTAACAAACATGAAAAAGTATTTATGCACTGATGAGATGCTTTGCCTTATTAACATTATTTCCCTTTATGTCTGCACATGTTTAACTAAATTGCTGCAATATTTTAAGAAATGAGTGACCTTCGACTTTTGGACAGTAATGCAGAAATAGGAGAATAGATGTGCAGGAAATAATTGTGATAGTTTGTTTGTAGCAATGGAGATAAACTCCGATGTGAAGACAGACTCTGCTCTGCTGGATCAGTTCTATGAAAAGAGGAGGCTGCTGATTGTATCTGCACCCAACATATCTGACCCGGACTACCAGCTGCAGAACATCATGGTACAGGTAAGAAGACATCTCTGCATCTGATCTCCCCAAAGGCTTTCCATAGCAGTTTAATGAACAAGACAAACTGTAAGAAAAAACCCCAACTTGTTTTCCTTGCCTTCACCAGAAATCCGACTGTGGATTAGACTTCCGACACGTTACGGTGATCGAGCTCCTGGGGTCTCCACCTCGAGAGACGGGCCGCATTAAAGAAAGTCTCCTTCACTCTGAAGTCATAGAAGGTTTGAGGTAAGAGAGATACTTCATCACTTAGTTATTCGGCTGTTTTATGGCTCATTCTGAGAGAATGAGTTCATTGAGGTGAAAAATTCCATCCTGAAATGGCTTTATTAGATTCTTGGTCTCATTAACAGCAGAGAGGAGTTTCACCTCACTCTTTAAATGTCAGAAGTCTCTTAATGAAAAAGGACCTTCTGTTGCTGTGACTTAAAAAGGAAAAAATCTGCCCCAAAAGTTTAACCCTGCTGAAAATAGCAACATGTTCATTGCAGATTTGCAGAGTTGGGATTTTAACAGACATAAACATATAGAAGGACATTTGAATCTCAGTAGAAAAACAGAGATTTTTTCCAATAACTGCAAATTGAGTAAGGGTCTTTACTCAGATTTTCCAGACTGGAAAAATCTCCTAACATTCAGTCTCTCCATTGACACAGAAGTTTCATAGTTTACAGCAATGACACAGTGTGCATATGAGTGGGAAAGTACTGTAGACAAGACATGCTAACATCCAAATAAAGCATGTTATCAGCAGGGTATTCATTCAACAAAATCATAGCATTAACAATGGATTGGTGTTTATAATGAAGGAACTAATGTTTGGCAATGAACACACAGCATTAATGTTTGCATGTCTGGATTTGTTTTCACAGAGGGACATTTCCCAATTTAGTTCCTCATAATGCTAAATCTCTTCTATTCAGGAAGACGTTTGAAGACACTGCACACCAACAGTCCTGCAACTTTCTGTTAATATAAATTTCATATGTTTTCCATCGGAATTAGCCATTTTCAGAATTCTTTTTTAATCAGAAGGCAAGTCGTCTTGACTAAAACTACGCTCACGCTGCAGGTCTTAATGCTCAACTCTAATTTTTTGCATCGTTGTTCATTTTATTGTTAAAATACGACTGTGATCAGACTCCAGGTCAGTGGAAGTTAGTGGGTTCCTCTGTGATATCACAGACTGTTACACATTCAACGCTTCTTAAAGGGGTAGCAGCAGTCATGAATTTCTTCTATATGTACATTATCGGTTTGACTATTGATTAGAGTCCAAACTGTTTAGAAATGTATTTTTAACCTCCTCCAGTTTGACAAAAATTAACAACTATTCTCAGAAATTCTTAGTTCGTGCCAAGATACACTTCCATCAAACATATAGCTACTGGGAAGATCAGATTTTAATAGATCCATGTAAAAGCCACACACTCACACCAGATCATCATCAAAACCTGGCTCTTAATCAGCGGAATGTTCTGCCATGTGGACCAGATGGTTGCTTACCACGTCTATCTGCTGTTTGGCACAGTGGGACGTTCTTCTGCTCCCCTTTCCACAGTCCACTGAGACATTTTATAAATTGTTTTATCAAAAATATTCTTCATACCTATTCATGTATGAACGCCTGTAACGTTTTTTTGTTGTTTGTACTGAATTTCTCTACAGGCAAGCATTCAGAATCTCCCGTTCCTACTTCAGCATGGTGCTGCTGGACAAGCTTGGGCTGCACCGAGAACGCTTCATTATGCCGATATCTGCATATGAACTGTTCTCCTACATAGACAGCTTCCTGCTGGAAGAGGAGGAGCGGGAGAGACTAGAGCTCCACCGAGATTTCTGTGACTAATTTGATAAAGATCTCTGGTTGCCACAGCAATAAAGTCATCAGTATTACCAAGACAAGGAAGGAACATCCAAGAAGCAGGTCAAGAGGGACACTAAAATGGGATATGAACAAAACGGCATTTCCTCGTATTCAAAGACAACACTGAATACTTGTATCTGTTGGCTCAATGTCAGATCAGTTGAGGGGCAAATGATTGCAGTGGAAATGATTTTAAATTGAAATTACACCCTGCAAGATGCAAATTCTGTATGATCAAACATCAAACCATTGATTAATTGCATGATTTGCCTGACTGATTTTATTCCTCCTTTTTCTGTTTGAGGAAAAAAAAACTTTCTAAATGGTATACAGATCATTTACTTGTTCAGAAACTGGGTTTATTATTCATGTGATGAACGTAGAGACGAGCATGTGTTGGGTATAATTAACTTTTATTTGGTGAACAGAATATTCAGGCAACCTTTGGGTAAACATGACTCTGATCCCACTCCGAATAGGAGTTTCAAGTTAAAATCTATATTTAAAAACAGATTTAATTTCAAATAAAGGTTTTTAATCCAAGTTGTATAAATAGAATATTCACGATAATATTAGAGTATAATTGCATAGACTGAACCAGCTATAACCGTTTGGCTGCAACACAAGCATTTCTGCATCATATCCGTTTTCCCAGTATTATCCTGTACACAATTATAAAGACCAGCGTGACACATTAAGACATTTCAGTGCGAAGTGCTGTGCATGATTTTAAATGGCAATAATACATACAGCCTGAATTTTTAAGCAAAGTGACTGTGTCATCATCATCTTCAAAATAAACTTAGTGTTGCAATGCTTTGGCACATTTTCAACATTAACACCTGCAGTCAGTGAGCTAAGGAAGAGCTCCAAACAGTGATGCAGGAGAGACGACTTATGATGTTCGCTAGGCCCATAAACTATGTGACTGCCTCTGGCCTGATCAGCTTACAAGATAAAATTAATCCACAATGTAATGTTCATCTTAGAGGCCACTGCCTCCCATTGCTCCAGTCTTTGGATCATTTGAGGATTCAGTCCTCTGCTGTCCTCATTTTGCCTTTGCCTTTCCCATTGTGGAACGTAGTGGAAGAGTGCCCTCTGCCCACGAGTCAGGGTACTGCATCATCTTCTCCCAAAGACTGACTTCCTCTCCAACGGAGTCCAGTTCCACTTCCTCTTTTCCAACTTTTACAGTGCCTGCAGGGGTGAAGTTTACACAAAGAAAGCAGAATAAACCCGTTATGATCTTTGGTGAAATATTCCTTTGACTAATCTTTTGTACATAAGAGAGGGAAATAAAAAAAGCCTTGTGGTGTTTCAGCAATAATCTCAAGATAAACATTATCCTTCAGACTGATGTTTTTACAATAAACAAATGGAAAACATATGAGTCCTGTCCTTTATTATAAATAATTACTTTCACTGTCACTTCAGGTTTAGATTTACTGCTCCTTCTTCATGCTGTAAGCAAAAAAAAAAAAAAATGTTCCAGGTCGGTCCTGTAACAATAGTTAAAAATTGAGTGTTTGTACAAAAAATAAAATAAGTTCCTCAGGTTTATACTGGCTGAGATCTGAGACACAGAACAAAATCCACAGATCTCATTTTGTCAAAATGGGCACAACAGTTTATGTTGTGCCAAAATGAGACTGCTGTCTAAGTTAGTAAATACATGTAAAAGTTATGATTATGTTCCAAATTTGTGTTTCCTTGTTGAGCTCATAAAGAAATCATCAGGATTTTACCTTGACCAGAGCTGAGGCGGACTCCTCCCAGGAAGTCATTGCTCAGCCTTGCTTCGTCCCACACGGTCAGCTCCAGACACATCCTCCTCAACTGCTCCAGAGTCACCTCTTTATACACAAATGTGGTGTCGTAATGGGGGTTCAAGTTCTTCTTTGCAACTGCAGTCTTCCTCTTTGTTGTCCTTTCCTTAGTTGGGAACAAGAACCTGCAGAACCACAAAAAAGCTTTTGATTTAATAACACAAATGCTTGTTTGAAAATGAAAAGTAGGATTTTAAGAGTTGATAACTTATCACGTACCCTTTGACAAAGCTGTCTGAGCTGCCCTTTGCTTTTACTGCCAGCAGATTCTTTGCTTCCTTGATGAGGACATGCAACTCTCCTTCTGCAGGTGGTGCTTTTTTGCCTGAAGACAGCACGAATCCTTAGAAATTCAAGTTTGGCTGCAACACCAGCATTTCAAGTACATCAAACAGAACCAAAAATGGCTTTATATATGTATATATATTGTTTTACCTTTGGCTTTCTCAGTTGTCATCTTTTTAGGAGTAACATATTTCAATGAGATGATCAGCTCTCCTTTATACTGCACAAAAGCTGAAGCTGGTA
This sequence comes from Atherina boyeri, assembly GCA_029874935.1. Classification (NCBI taxonomy): domain Eukaryota; kingdom Metazoa; phylum Chordata; class Actinopteri; order Atheriniformes; family Atherinidae; genus Atherina; species Atherina boyeri. Next base: position 6,813 of record JAPMNP010725182.1, read on the forward strand.
CAACAAAGCCCACCTATTAAAGAAATTATTATAATCAAGACATTATTCCTCTTAACCGGTCAGTGTCACCTCATTAAGACTTGCTTGACATTTGGGATCCTTTCTTTGATTTTAAAAATGCTTTTTTTTTTTTTTTGCTTCTTAGTACTTTGAAAACTTAACAGAGGTCCGATTGTCTTAAACTTATTATTGTTTTTTACGAGATTTCTAATATCCATTTTGGGTTTTACTCTATAGATTAAAGCAGATGTTTTACTGATTTCAAGTGACTGTATGAGAATATATTTTATGCAAGTCCCCCATTGTGTTCAAAACACCTGCATGAGGACACAAGACTGTCCTGCTTTAAGTTTCAAATGCCAGTGATCTGTAAGAATCATATCTACATTCAACATGACTACCACCGCTAGCTGTGGGTATGCAAGTAAATACTGCATCATCTTAAAAGTCTGTTCCTCTGATCTACCTTGGACATGAGTTGCATTTGCTCCTCATATCGAGCGCTAAGATCTCTGCAGTCCAGAGCGACTTCCACCTCTCCCAGGAAAGCGTTGCGGCTGAGACGACCATGATGCCAGACTGATATCAACATGGAGCGAGTGACCAGCTGAGAGCGGTTGATGGAGTACTGGTTGGGAAACAGATGATGTGATACCGTTCTTTTGTCATTCTAATGATCTGGTAATGAGTGTTTTTTACAATTACTGATCACAGATGAAAGCAGACCATAGCCTGGGATTTCCTAAAATCTGAACAGGGAATATTATAGATCTTTTTTCCATTCTACATGTTAAACACAACATTTCTAAAATTACAGGACAACTATCTGTGGCTTGGACTCATCCAACTTTTATCTCCATCCGCAGTTTATTTGTCACTGTACCTAAGCTTACTCTTCACTGGAAGCAGGACAAAAAAAAAAAATCAATATTTGACAATAGTTATACTAATCTGCAGTGTCAATATCCATCTTAAGGTCTCTGTAGGTGCGGTCATTATTCAGAGCAAATAGAGCTGAAGGGAGTGTCACGAGACAACAGGATGAGGTCAGCAGTTGCAGTCCAGTTACAACCATCACCTTTAATGTTTCATTGTAGACAGGGTTGATGGTGTTATTCTTGATGCTGGTCTTCCTCTTGCTATGGCGAGACTTATCAGGGAGCAGATAACATTTAACATAACTGAAACACAAAAATGGAGTAAAGTATGTGAGCCAGTGTTTCTCCTTGCCACAATTATTTGTCTTCAGTTGCATTTTTTGTTTTATGCAGAGAAAAAAAACAAATCTGTTGACATTCAATTTCCTGTGAAAGTCAGCTAATCACCTCTGGGATGCAAGTAAGTATCGAGACTCTAAAAACACAGCAGCCTCTTATCTTTACTGATCAAAGCTGTGTTAACATTGCTGAGGGATGTGTGTGCACTGGAAATATGTGTAAGGCACGACCAGCCCTGGTACACAAGGAAGGTCGTTTTAAGCAAATTTTGATTCAAACTGTACGTTTTTCCTCACATTACAGCTGTGTGTAAAAACCTGAATATTTACGGGTTGGAAAGCCGCCGCGAGGTATTGCCGAAAGCCAGATTGTGGCACTCCTTGATGAAGACCTGGAGACTCTTGGTGCGTTCATTGTAGAAGATAGAGAAGGTGACATCTCCAGTCACCTCCACGCTGTCATAGTCTCCTGCTTCACTGTAAATACTCATCAGGCTGCCCAGTGTGCTCTAAACAAACAGGTGTAAAGAATTATTTACAGTGATTGCATTTATTCTAGAGCAATTTACACTAAACAGACTTTTATATAATTAATCCAATATTTAAGAAAACGATGATATGGAAATGAAGACAACATGTTCACTTTAAAGCATCAGCAGACAAAACCAGCTAGAAATTATCAAAACCTTCTTTGTATATCTAAAATCCAGAGTAAAACATGGGAGTTGTGTTAGCCTGTGCTTTTGTCCTCTCAGGCTCTGGTAACACCAAACAATTTGGCAGACAGCACATCAGTTCTGCACTTCCTAACTTGAGAGCGGATATCCTGAGGTTAAAGATGCTTGTTAAGATTACTTGACATCAGTTTTGTAATGAAACACAGTCAGCTGCTCAGAGAAATGTCAGTGTGTTGTTACTTTTGAGCTTCGCAGGCTGGGGGAACTCGAACCCATCACTCTTTTATGGAAGTTTACCAAGCTGTCAATATCTTCCTCCTCCTCCTCTTCATCCTCCTGCAACACCATTAAAAAAATAAATGCTATTCTTGCATACACATATACACATCAGTTTCTAGTAGCAAAGGTTCTGTGCCATTTCTAAAAATGGCACATTATAAGATAAGGTGGAAGTTAAAATAGAAATGTCCCTTTGTAACCAACTGTTTAAATAAGGCCAATGAGGAAGTAACTTAGACCTTTGTACCCACAAGCAGTCAAATATATCAATCCAAAACCACTTAAGAGTTTAAGAACCAGAAAAAAAGACCAAATCTCTGAATCAACTAACGCCTTTAGTATCAGCATCTAAAACCAGAGGCATTGTCATTTTGGAGTATCTGTGTCCAGCTTTTTCTATAACTTTTCAAACAGATGAGTCAATGTTCAAGTCCATGTGCAGCTGTATGAGGTGAGAACAGACAGGTACTGTCCATCTTACAGCTCTTTTCCATCAGTTCAAAATTGTAATTACAGAAAAACTGCTTAAATGTGCAACATAATTTCTGTTTTCAAACATATAGCATATCGACAATTTAATTTTTAGCTTGATTTGTGTTTGACATCTTCATGTCACAATCAAAAATATAAATAATTTTCATTTATATCTGTTTTTGACTGAGTCTGGAGAGTCTGATATATTAGACACATTACTAAATACACCCATACTTCGTCTGAGCACAGTTGACAAGTATATTACATATATACACAGAGTTGTTTACAATTTTTACAAATACAAGTTTAAAAAGTTTACAATTTGTCCTGAGGAGATTACTCCAATAAGTTTCATAGTTTATGACTTCAAAAAGGTGACTTCCAAGTGAGAAGAGGAATCTAACTACAGCAAGAGAAATCTTTTCACACACACAGTCTTCAGCCTGTGAACCTACAGGTGGTGTTTTAATTAGTGTTTTTATGATTCTGCATGCAGTTACTACAACAACTCGACAGCAGTAGTAACTTCTGCTCATCACATCACTGTTGTCCGAAAGCACTAAAGGAGTTTCCCAAAGAGCCTTTAACTTAATGTAAATCAAACATGGAATAAAAACAAACTGTTATTAAAAATATTTATTTATAATATAATTCTTCTGCTGTTTTCCTGCTTATTGCCAACAGTAGGTTTTACGTTTGTGTCTTTTTTTTTTATGTCATCACCACCTAATTTTCAGCACATGCCAATAAGTGTTGAATTGTGGGTACCAAATGCTGATCTGCTGTAAATGACTTCTTGTTGTGCTCAAATATTCTGAAGATTTTTTTAATCTATTATTAGAGAAACTTTGAAGGCTTTCAAATGACCCCATTCAGGGAAAAAATTTAAATTTCCGAACTGACATTAACAAAAGCAGCAGTTTATTTCTTCAGGGCACTGCTTACCTGAACATCCAAGCCTGGTACAGACTGGCTCCTGTAACCCATTGAGGCCTCTGGTGCATCACATCCAACACGCAGGTCTAGAGTTGATAGACACTCTGTAATGAATATATACAGACCAGCAGTTAAACACAAATCTTTCTCCAAAGTACATTCATGTAAAATATACAAACCTGTAGGCTTATGGACTCGTTTGCTCTTCTTGAAGAGTCTTTCAATTTCATTCTCTGAGTTCACACTGATTGGTTTCACTTCTACAGCCTACAGTGACAGAAAGAAAGTAGTCTGATCCGGTAACAGAATAAAAAACAACAACAAAAACAAATTGAGATTAAAAGAAATGACCTTACAGTGTTAGTGATGGCTTTGCTGCCATCAGTGACATTATCTGCTCTGACTGGGACAGTCAGACTGGAAATGCTTGATCCTGATGGGCTGGAGGGAACTGAGTGATGCTCTGGCCTAGTTGACAAAATAATAAACAGCAATTAGAGTTTAAATGTGCAGCTTTTCAGTACTGACATATACACAAAAACCTTGAATTTAGTCTGCTCTCCATTGTATAGATGATGTCTATCCCTGAGCTTCATCTCAAAATATCTCAGGTGAGTTTTGTGACCTCTCAATAGCAATATCATGAACGGGACTGAATTATATTTCTGAAGCAGGCATTTTATGTCTCTTTAGAATACCATTCTTTTAGAATTTCCATTTGTCTTTCTAAAATGATATATTTCCTATATAGGAAGTTGTGTAACTGCTCTAAATTTTCAAATAATGAAGAAAGTGATCAAAAACCACTGAATAATCATTTGCCAAATTACAGTGTGATGTCTGTTCAACATCTCCAGGTCAAGCAGAATCTAACCCAGCTGTGTTCAGTCAGATATTGGAGTCAAAAAGTTTTCAAGTTACTTTGACTTGGCACCAAAACCAGATGTTGGCAAGTGGGAAAAAATCTTGTACGTTCTGATTCAAATGTAACTAGCTATGAGTTTACCTCGGTTGCTCAGGGGTCACGCGGCCAGATTCAGTCTCCGTTTTACCGCTTGCTATACTGCCGTTCTCAGCAGACTCTGTGTCACTGTAGGATGGCTTTGTTGAAATGTCGTTCTTTGATTCAAGGGATTCCCTCGAAGCAATGGATCCTGAATTCTCACTTGAATTACTTAAAGAAAATGCGAAAAAAATGATAAGGTATTGTATGCTTTTAAAACAATGTTACAAAAGCAGGTAAAACTGACATGAAAATGTAAGATGTACCTTTTGTTAACCGGCTGACTTTTCAGCCTTGGCAGAGGTACAGGTTTAGGAGGATTTGGCACCTTTTCGACAATTTCTTCCAAGAGGAGTGTTCCTGTTGTCTCACGCTTCATCACTAAAACAACCAGACAAAATGCTGTTGAATCCCATTTTATTCCATCATGGTACTGCAGCTTTTAACATTTCTCTGTGTTTCTGTTGTACTGAAACCACAGTGCTGTACAGGCAGGGAGAGCGATGTTTACATTCCTAGTTGAACCACTTCCTGTTTCTGTACTCACATGGCGGCCTTTTTTTCAGGGAGACTCTCACTAGGTCATGTCCAGGAGCTTCAGAGAAACGGTTGATCCTTTGACTGTAGAACCAGTCACCGGTCTTTTTCTTCATATCCCTACAATCCAATATTAATGCTTTAATGAAGGATAAACAAAATTGATCTCAAACTGAACATTATCAATACATTATCAAAACACTATACATAGTGATATTGCTTATGATAACAATACTACCTTGTCATACTCTAGATAATTCTATTTAGTTGTGTCAGAAAATGATATGGTTGGTACTTGTCTGGTTAGATAGGCAGCACAATGGACTGTTGACTTAAGTCTTTTCACTTACGCTACTTCATCAGCCTTCAACAGCCTGTGGAATTCACACTTTTAAATATATTTGTGGACTGAGTTGAGGTAATGATAAAATATATAGTTTTATCTCAATGCTTTAAATACAGGCCTATAATTCTACAGTGCCTTTAGTATAAATATTTTGTGCTCTGTGCCTTTTTTCATAAATCTCAGAATAAATCTGTGCTAATCTGTGCAAAACCAGGAAGTTTTGGAAAGTTAGAAGCTTTAGTAGCTCCTTTTTTCTTTTTTTTTTTTAAAAGAGCAACTTGTCTGAAAAAAGGGGAGGCACTTAAGAAAAACAGCAAAATAGGATCATGCTTTTTTTTATTTCTCAAATACTTTTAAGACAATTCTGCCAACAGTATTATGTGTGAAGCTCCATAAATTCCAGGTAGATACCTCCACAACCACTTGAACTTAGGAATACCGAACAAACAGACCACAGTTTATGAGGATAAAAGTTTATGTGTCTCAAATGGTGGTCAGCAACACAGGGGACTGTACTTTCACCATTTCATTTCATACTGTACACCTGAGACTTCCAATACAATTCTGTCGTCAGCAGAAATACTCAGATGACTGTAGTTGAGCAGTGATGGACAAGAAGCTGAGTACAGAGTGCTGAGGCCTGGACTACGAAGCTGCATGAACATGCCCGAGATATCTCTCCGTTATCTGGGTTGACTTACCCAGACATTCGCAATCCTGATAAGTGGTACTACAAAGCTGGTTATCAACTCGGTAATTGATCCAAGGGTTTCCCTATCTTGATCAGTGCGCGCTCACATAAAAAGGGGTAGCGTTTGCAGTGTCCGACCAATCGCAAACATGGAGAAACCCTCCATCGCAGTCTACTTTACAATGGAGGAGCAGACAATTATTCTTCAAAACATGAAGAATTCAAATACCATACAGACCAAAAGCAAAACTGTTGCTATAGCAATAGCCAGGAAGGTATGCTGCCAGAAAATGGCTGACTCTGCTAATGCGCAAATTCAAGAGATTATACAATACTAATTCATCGGACAATCTGCGACAGACTAACGTCCTGTCCAGGATGTACTCTGCCTCTCGCCCGTTAATAGCTGGGATAGGCTCCAGCCGCCCAGCGACCCTGAATTGGATAAAGCAGTATAGATGGATTGATGGATGAATTCATCGGACAATACTAACAGACAGCTATCTGATCACTCAATTTCAATTTATTAGACGTTTCGGGCAGAGCGCTTCCTCGGTGTCCTTCCTTTCATTTATATTTTCCATTCAGTTCTTTCGAGGCTCAGCACCCCCGTGTGAACGTGTTTCGTGATGGAATATTAATTCCTCATCATAACAGCGTGAGTAGGTTAATTCCATATGTTGATGTCTCTGCAGTTATGCCATGTGTGACCATTATTATTAACCGCATTATTTCAGATGCAGCCCTAGTGGAGCTAAACAGACTTGGGAACAAGTCAAGAACAAGAACAAAAACATACTTCAAAGTGTTCAAGTGGTACATTTGCAACATATAGCTCAATCAGATGATGAATGCAGCGCAGTCCAGCCGATGAAAATCTGTACCTTTTCTAAAGGATGTCATCGGGGACGTTACAAAGATTGCATCAATCCCCACAAACTCTTTCTCTCCAAGCGCTCATCTCACGATCCGTGCACCAGAGCCGACAAGATGTTTTAAAAATGGGCAGGCCATTTTCCAAGAGAACCAATTGGTCAAGAGGTGGTGTTTGATCTATTATCCAGAACATAACCTGCTCCGGAGCAGGTTAGCCATTCAGCATAAGTTACTGTGGTGATCTACCCCAGCAAGAAGTGAACCAGCGTCTCTTAGGACAGAAAATCCAGGTTTAACCCTGAAGTTATCTTGATAAGAGAAAATCCAGCCTTGTAGTTAGGGCTCAGGCCAGTCAGTGTGTGAGAAACACAAACAAACAAAAAAGAGATGATAGTTGACTTAGGGAGGAACAGGAGTAAACAAAACACTGTTTACATTGTAGGAAAAGAGGAGAAGGTGGTGGACGAATACATGTACCCTGGAGTTCAGCTGGAAAACAGACTAGACTGGAAATGCAACACAGAAGCTATCTACAAAAAAGGACAGAGCAGACTCTTCTTCAGAAACTTCTTAAGGAAACCAAGATCATTTAATGTGTGTATTAGGATGTTGCATATCTTCTATAAGTCTGACGTACGAAGCACAGCCAGGATTTGCAATCATCTGGGGTAGCAGCAGAGCCAGAGACTTAATGGCACGGCACAAATTGATCAAAAGGGCTGGACCTGTGCAGACTCTGGAGCTGCAGGAGCTGATTTTCCAGAGAAAAATGGTGCACAAGTTACTGAACATAATGCAAAATTCTTCACATCCTTCTACACAACACAGTAAGGAAACAATGGAGTGCGTTAAGTGAGAGAAGTCCAATGCAAGACAGAAAGACTGAGAGATCATTTCTTCTGCCAACAGCCATCAACCTCTGAAATGAGGCCTTAACTTATATTTATCAGTGTTTTATTTTTCTCTAAAAAAAAATTAAAAAAAGGAAAAAAAAGAGAAAAAAACCCCAACTTTATCAATACTAGAAGGAAATTGCAAAGTATTTTTAATTTTATTTTTCAAATTGATTTATTTCCGTCTGGAACAGGCTAGCTTCAGCCAATCGGATCAGTGGGCTTGTGCCAGTTGGTAAAAACTTTCCACTTTTGATGGAACTGTTTTTAAGAAATGTATGCTAGGCCTTTAAAAACAGGTTTATTACACACTGTTGCATACATACGCATAGACAAGTCTGGCCTACAGGTATGTCTATTTGTTCTTATTAGTGACAACATGATGGATCACACTGCAGTAGCTGGTATTTTAAGAAAGTCCATGGGTACACAAACTTGTCATGCACACATGTTGACTGTCTTCACAAAACCTACCAACAGGTGCCAGTGCTGGATGTTGATTGGTTTAATTTATAAAAAGGGTCCCAATTAGCATTTTTAGGGTGCTCAGAAACTTTCTGGTTAGACGCAACTCAAATATGTAGCTTAAAGCTTGGCTTGGTGAAATCCATCAAACCATCTAGAGAATAACAGCTGCCTAAAGTTGTTTTATCCAGATTTCATTTATGCCCTACGGAAGCGTATTGCATTCACTTAAAAAAAAAAAAAAATTCTGTTTTTCTGAATTAACAAGATAATTTTTATACAAAAAAATAAAAAAGCTCTGTTTGTCTGAATTAACGAGATCATTTTTAACAAAAAAAATAAATAAAAAGCTCTGTTTTTCTGAATTAACAAGATAATTTTTAACAAAAAAAATAAATAAAAAAGCTGTTTTTCTGAATTAAAGGTGGTACAGAGGATTTTCCAGGTCTGCGACGATTACAATCATTTTCAAATGATGCATGCACCTGAGACCACCTCCTCCCCCACCTATCCTCCTATGAAAAGCCTCCCCCTACTACTCAAACATTAGAAAGGTTGATTGATGTACCAACGACCAATATTGCATGACATGGGGTCGTTTTCTATTGGCTATTGTTTTTTGGGCCCCACCACATCAAAACTCACTATTTCGTTTTACTTTTTTTTTTTGTTTTTCATAAGTACGGGGCTGCTACATATCTCTCCAGTAGGTTTTAGCAAAGATTCTAATTTTGTCAAAAAAGAAAAATCCTCTGTACCACCTTTACCGAAATAACGCTGCTATGATTTTACTTGCTGTTCTGTGCCTGTCGGCATTGCAGGTTTCTTCTTAGCAAAATACTCTTCTGTTTCATCCAGAGAAGCTCCAACATGTCTCGTTTGTTGAGTTTATTTCACTTTTACTTTGTTTTGGGATTGAGACACTGGAAAATACTTGTTTCTTAGTTATGTAAATGCGATTGTTATTAGTATGTCCACTTTGCGCAGACACCTGCGGACTATGCGTTTGTTCAGACAGATCTTCAGGACATGGCTTCTCCTGGATCAGCTGACTCGATATGTACGCTCCACGAATATAAGTTGATGCACATGAAATGCATTTAGGCTGGTTATGTGGTGGTGACACAGGAGACAATCAGGAGATTGCTAAAATACTAGACCCCTGCTTAGTGTAGCTGAGACACCGGAACCGGCGACGTAGACCTGAATCCAGGCCCAAGCCTTTTATGGCATGTGGATTCTTATGACAAATTCAAACCATATGGAATCTGCATCAAGGGTGCAATAGACAGATTTTCAAGAATGGTGATATGGCTACATGCATATCGTACCAACAGTGATCCCAAGGTTGTCGCTGGTTACTGTATTGATGAGGTGTTGTCAAGGAATGGAACTGCCACCCAGATCCGGTCCGATCTGGGGACAGAGAACCGTTATATGGAACAGATGCAGAAGTTCATGAGTTCATCATTTGGACAGACGAGTTCTTCGACAAGATGCTATCTGTGTGGTCCAACTAATCATAACCAACGTGTAAAGAACTGGTGGGGCTTTTTAGGGAGGCAGCATGGCAACGTCCAGAAGATCCGATGGGGCTTTACGCCTGAACAAGCGCATAGTCCACAGGTGTCTGCGCGAAGCCGACATACTAATAATAATAATCAAATTTACATAACTAAAAAACAAGAGTTTTCTCAGTGCCCAATGCCAAAACAAAGTAAAAGTGAATTAAACTCAACAAACGAGACATGTTGGCGCTTCTCTTGAGGAAATAGGAGTCTTTTGTTTAGAAGAAACCTGCAATGCTGACAGGCACAGAACAGCAAGTAAAATCACAGCAGCTTTATCCCATCAATTCAGAAAAAGAGCTTTTTATCTTTTTTTGTGTAAAAATCATCTCGTTAATTCAGAAAAACAGAGCTTTATTATTTATTTGTGTAAAAATTATTTCGTTAATTCAGAAAAACAATTTTTAATTTTTTTGTGTAAAAACGATCTTGTTAAGTCAGAAAAACAGAGCTTTTTTTAATTTTTTTGTGAATGCAAAATACGCTTCCGTAATTCCCAAATACAAATTCTATTAAGTTAAGGGAGACTATTAATAAAACATGTCTTACGATTCTTTGACACACACGCTGCACAGCCAGGATCCATTGGGCAGGACTGTTTGGCAGTTGCGGCAGACATAGTGATTGCACATCTTACACTGGCTGGAGAAAATTGTCAGACGACTCAGAGGCTGCTGGCATCGGCCACAGCTGTGCTGACTGTATCTCCCACTACCACGTTTGGCTCCTTTCCTCTTAACTTCCAGCAACTCTGTCTTCAGCTTCCTGGGAGTGAAAGAAAGAGACAGAGAAAATGAATAAATAAGACCATCACCACACCAAGTTTGACATAAAGAGATGGATACATAAATGGGAGAAGCCCTGGGAAAGAAATACATTTTTGCTATTTGTTTCTTTAAAACAAACAAACAAAAACATGTAAATTAAATTTTATTAGGAAAAGAAAAATCAATGTATAACAAAAGAATCAGGAAACGACTAATGTTTTTATGTAATAATGATATTAGAATCTATACAAAAGAGTAAGTAAACAATATAAATAATCTTAACAGACATCCAGGTATGACGCTCAAGTCTTAATTTTTGAGTGGTGCTTAAACAGATTCAGAAAAGCCACCAAACTCTAGCATCGGAATAAGAAAGCAATCCATTATTTTCTTTTTTTAAATCAAGTGGAATATTTCATAGATGGAAAAATTTGCTTGTCTGTGCAGTTGTGTGGAGAAATTGGGCATATCCAGTCCCATATCTAGACTACCTAAGATATGGTTGGTAACACAAAATTTGTATTCATCAATGTGATAAAGATTGCTGTTCACCAGTCCAGCTGTGGAATTGAATTGATGAGTGAATTTGATCTGGGGCCTGTTTCACAAAGCAGGTTGAACAAACTCTGAGTTAAACCTCAACTCTGAGTTGACAAACTCAGAGTTTTC